>JAOTAY010000189.1:8664361-8677828 GCA_025629805.1 Erythroxylum baracoense | reverse complement strand
GATTATTAATTTTGGTGACAATCAAATAATAATAATATTAGAAATAAATGAACTATTTTGATAAGTGTGTTAAGTGTTCAGAAAAACACAGGAGAAGCGGAAAACACAGAAGAAGTGAAAACACAGAAGAAGCACAAAACACAGAAGAAGTGGAAAACACAAAAGAAGCGGAAAACACGAAGAAGTGGAAAACACAGAAGAAGCAGAAGAAGTGAAAACACAGAAGAAGCAGAAAAAACAGAAGAAGCACAAATCACAGAAGAAGTAGAAAAATACAGAAGAAGCGCAAAACACAGAAGAAGCTGAAAACACAGAAGAAGCGAAAACACAGAAGAAGCAGAAAACACAGAAGAAGTGCAAAACATAGAAGAAGCGGAAAACACAGAAGAAGCAGAAAACATAGAAGAAGTGAAAACACAGAAGAAGTGCAAAACACAGATGAAGTGGAAAACACAGAAGAAGCGCAAAACACAGAAGAAGTGAAAAACACAGAAGAAGCGGAAAACACAGAAGAAGTGAAAAACACAGAAGAAGCGGAAAACACAGAAAAAGTGGAAAACACAAGAAGTGAGAACACAGAAGAAGAGGAAAACACAGAAGAAGTGAAAACACAGAAGAAGAGGAAAGCACAGACAATACAAAGATGAAGATACGCTAGTATGTCGGATAGTTAGTTAGTTGGAGTTAGTTACAGAACTCAACTGAATAACAGGTTCTACAAGAAGCAAGAAGCAGTCATCAAGAATCAAGAAGCAGTTTGAGACTTAGGCTATATATACTAGTCGTAGTCGAAGATTGAACAATCTTAATCTTACAATCTTTTGAGCTTTCAAGTGTTTACTTACAAAGAAAAATTATGTATTCAAAAGTGCGATACTAGAGAGCAAACTACTGTAACAAAAAGCTCACAATATCTTTCTAGTGAGAGAAAGAAAAGGCTAAGAGCCTGGAGAGGCTAGGATAGCAGAAAGAATACTTTGTGTAAGAGACCTGAAAAGGCTCTGTAAAGGAAGAAAGAATACTTGTAAAATTATTGAAGTATAGTGAAATCTCAGACGAACTCTGAGGACTGGATGTAGCCTATAGTTTGGGGTGAACCAGTATAAAATCACAGCGTCTATCTTCTAACCTTTCACTTTATTCTGTTTTGTTTTTAGATAAGTATATAGAAGTTATTTGCGATTTAACTACGTAACTATTTTTGTATAACTTTTGTAGTATTCTTTTAACAGTTGGAAAAGTTCTTAACAAGATATATTAAAGTTTTTGTATTCACGAAAAGAATACAAAATTCAACCCCCCTTCTTGTGTATCTCTTATATTGTACGTGAATTCTATATTAACTTGTGATTTATTTCAAAATCTACCATGAAGTTTGCTAAAAGTCCTATTGGTTAACTATAATACCATTATTTATAGTTACAGTAAGAGTTTTTAATGGTTCAAATTTGAGAAACAACAAGTCCTCATAAATTGCATTCGCAAACCAACATTGAATTAGCATTAACACTGTCGTTGTTCTTATTCTAAAACTCCTAGGCATCACGAGTCAAGGTGTAAAAGGCACTTGACACCAAGTTGTAACTGATACTGATTTTGTATTGATTTTTCATAAATTTAAGATGAGTCTAACGCTGATATGAGATTAACTGCAATGGTCTTGTTCGCATAAGAAAGGCATTTGCTTACAAGTGACATCAATACTTATTGTGTGTTATTCTACTAACTTCACTTTTAGAGATCTTCGAGTAAGAATTAGTTCCCCATGTCTTCTATAAAGTTGTTATCCAGCTTCTTATCTTCTTAATGGCTCTAAAATCTTATAAATTAGACAAGTATGAAGAAAGTTGCACTAAATCTCGTGTTATCTCCTCAAATTCATCGCCTATAAGATAATGAACTAAACATAGAAAAATATAATAAACTTCATTTTAAACATGTTATAAAAGTGTCAGATACCAAGTAAATTAATCCTAAATAACATATAAATTATAAACATATTAAATTCCCTCACATTTAATTCATTGTTTGTCCTTAAGCAAACAAACCATAATTACAAACTTAGACTCAACTATTTTAACAAAAATAATTTCACTTTCATTGGAGTGCACTGACATTTAGCATATGTCATAAGCTTTTAAATCCCAAAATATCCCTTGTGGATGAGTTATAGTCTCCTGAGAGTTTACATAAATATTAACCATTAATATTGACTTAAGCTTATTAGTTAGCTCCATTGTTAACAACACAAGATATACAAATTCAAGTCTCAGTTGAATTGTAAAACTTAAAATGCATAATATTTCTTGAATAAATTACTATACAAACATGACATTACAAACACTATACTACCTCCTTTGTCAAGTTCAAACATTTCAATTTGACATTTTCTCACAAGATATCACTCATTCACACAAGTGTTTAAAATTTAAGTTAGGACCTCTCTTTATCTTCTTATGAATGTGAACTTACCATAGGCTTGAAAACCATATAATCTCCATTACTTAAATAGATATGTACAAGAAAAAAATTAAAAGAACTTAAATAGGATTATAATGGGGCCAAAATGTTAAATAAGTGAATCAAGGAAAGGGAATAAGGAAAATAGACATATTCGCAATTAGTAGAGCAATAACAAATAAATCCATAGAAAATAAATAAAATATTATTCCTCTAGCTCCTCATATTACCCCTTTTCTTTCATACTTTAAAATACAAGAATCCATAACAGTCAATTTTTAACACTTTATTATTACTTTTTTCTTTTTTCTTTTTTTATTAACACAAGATTCCCCTTTTATATTACATTTAAAAAAAAAGGTTTCCTTTTTATATTGCCACTTTTATACACTTTACTGATTCTCCCATACTTACTTTCGTACATCACATTCCAAAGGAACTTCAAAAACACAATTAAAAGCTACTAATAATTAATGGAAAGTACATACTTGTTCTTTTTTTAGGCTCAAGATTATTTAAGAAATGGTTACCAAGAAAAGGGCTAAAATTCCTTTATCATTTTAATACTTATACACATCTTACATGTAATCTTAAAAAAATGAAATTCAATTTCTAGAAATTTAAAATTCTAAGAAGAAATCTATGTAGGAAAGAAAGAAATATGAAAGCTCAAGTTAAATCAAAGCACCATCATTTAACAAATTCAATTTCTTAGCATTCACAAAGTCAAAAATTTTCATATAATTCACGTAATTATATTATGCATCTAATTCTTACAATCATTCTCAACTCGAAATCATATATATATACTCATGTTATCAACTTAAAGTACTCATGCGTTCTTCAACATACAACCTAAAGCCAAACTAAAAAGGCCAAAAATATTGAAAATCTCATGCAATTAGCTTAACTCAATTCCACAATCAGATTTAGAACAATATTATCCTCAATATTGTGCGTTATGAGTTAAGTACTAAAAAATATTTTAAGAAAACTCCCCTGAAACCTAGATAGTTGAAATAGATATTTTTTTCATCAAGTACCATTTTATACTCATAATTTGCACAATACTAAACATCAAAGAAAGGTGATAATTAATAAAACCAAACATATACTAAAAGTTTTAATATTCTTAAGTTATGGAACTAAAGAAAAAGTAAAAATTAGTTGACATAATGCTTAAGCAAAAACATTATAAACATCCTAAACCTGACTACTGAATGCACGCAAGAGTTATTGAGGTAATGGTAGGTTCAAGTTTGGCCTTTAGACTATTGGATTCCTAATCAGGACTGATGTCTAACACTCTTTATAACCATTGTTGGTTTTGTTATACTCATTTAGAGTTTTCCTTATGCTTAAGATCTATATTAGACATACTTTACTATTGACATCAATCTGGTTCTACATCTAGACACTCTCTTGCTCTGTTTAACATCGATGCATAACTCTCTTTGTAATCTGGCATTGGTTCTTCTTAGTAACCCTAAATTGATGCTTAAAATTGATTTCTTCTGTCTTCTTCTTATTCCGTCTCGTCCTTATGACCTTTAGGTCATAAAATATGATATATTTTATAGTTTAATAAATAAAAATGCAAAAAATACAACATAAACTCATCAAACCAAAACTATGCAAAGAACATATGTTTGTTAACATAAAAACTAATGAAAAATCTCATAAGTTTCTATGCCCCAGTTAAATATTGTATTTAAACCTCAATGAAAAACATATAGGATGTTAAACTCAATCAAATAGGGAAATTAAGGTTTAAACTTAAAATTTCAAGAAAACCTACCAAATAACTACCTATAAAAGGAATTCAACTTAACATTGTTAAGTAGCAAACTAATAAAATAAAAGAATTTAAGTTTAGAACATTGACATGCCTCCCAATAAGCACTTCTTTATAAGTTTTGTAGTTAGATTGAATTGTGTGAAGTATTGTTGAAAATTTTTTTGTGAATGTCGCCCATAATATCACTCTTGAAATAATGCTTCAATTGCTTCCTATTGACCATGAATGACCACTCCTCTATACCTTTAATTTTAATATTATTATACAGTTATACCTTTGTTACAACGAACGTCCTATATCATCTCAACTTCAATTTTCTTGAAAATAATTTAAAATAATAATTTTAAACTTCTTTTACACTTTGAATTCTCTCCTTAGGATATTTTTATCATGAAATGCCTTTAACCTCTGCTTGTAGATTTGGAATTCTTGAAAGAATCTCTTTGTAACTCATCTAAATTATTTAATTGGAGCAACCTCTTTTATTCAATTAGAGCAACCTCTTTTCACCAACTAAATTAAGGTAATAGTTGAGTTTCCTTATGGCCCATAAAGGCTTATGCTTATTCTTAACTAGCAGGTAATAAGATTTGCCAAATACGATTCTATAAAGGGACATGTTTAAAGATTGTTAAAAGTTATCCTATAAGCCTAAAGAGCATCATCAAGTTTCAATGTCTAATTCTTTTTAGAAATCTAAACCATTTTCTCCAAAATTAATCTCCCAGTTAGATACCTCAACTTGTTCATTTGTTTGAGGATGATAAGTTGTCGATATTTTGAGGATACAACCATTCTTCTTCAAAAGTGACCTAAATTTATAATTCTTAAACTGGATCCAATTGTTACTAATGATAACTCAAGATACACCAAAAAAGAGAAGATGTTCCTTTTTATGAATTTTAACTACATTAGCATAAGTGTTATTGGATAAAGTTACCGCCTCTATTCACTTTGAAACATAGTAGAATACTACCAAGAGGTAAATATTTTCATACAAAGAATGATATGATCTTGTAAAATCTATGCCTCTTACATCAAATATCTCTAGTTTTATAATTATATTTGAGGCATCTCATGCCATCTACTAGTCTTCCTAACTTTTGGCATTAGTTATATATAACACAAAGCTTTTGACATCTTTGAATAATAAAGGCCAATAAAATCCATATTGCAAGACTTTAGCAACAGTCTTATCGACACTATAATGTTTGTTATAAGGTAATGCGTGACACTTATATAAAATTTGTCTCATCTTTTTTTCAAGTGCATATGTCATATAATCTCATCAGAATGTCTTTGAATATAATGGGATCATCCCATTAAAGAAATTTTTGTTGCTAGTGGTGGGGAATTCTTTTGGGATAATTCCTAATAAAAGAAAATTCAAAAATTAGCAAATTATGGGTTTCATTATAATGAGATAGCCCAAAGTCACTTTTTATAAGTTTTTTATAGATGGGTTCCTCATCTAGATAGTTTCCTTGGTCTATTCTTGACAAGTGATCTATTACTAAAATTTTTAACCCTTTCTTGTCTCGAATTTCCAAGTTAGATTCATGCAAAAAGAAGAATCGAATGAATTAGTCTTAGATTGGCATCATTTCTAGATAATAGATATCTTAATATTGAACGATTGATATACATGTTCACTTTTGAGCCAACACGATAAGATATAAATTTAAAAAAAAAATTGACAACTAGAAGTTCTAACTAAGCGGTAGCATAGTTAATATATGCTTCATTAAGAGCTTTACTAGTATAATAAATAATATGAAGTTTTATATCCTACTTTTGCCTAAGACCACGCCTAGTATATAGTCACTAACATCACACCTCAATTCAAAGGGAAGGTTTTAATTAGGTCTAGCCATGATAAGAATTAAAGTTTTCTCCTTCAACTTATTAAAAGCAATAAGACAATCACTAGTTAATTCAAAAGAAACATATTTTTATAATAAGTGAGATAAAGATTGAGGAATTTTAAAGAAATCCTTTATAAAATGCCAATAGAATCTAATGTGTCCAAAGAAACTCCTAATTGCACGAACTAAAGTTAGTAGTAGAAATCTTTCTATAACTTTCATTTTAGCTCTATCCATCTTAATCTCATATTTAGAATTTTTATATCCCAATATAATTCCTTCTTGTACCTTAAAATGATATTTTACTAATTAAACACCAAACTAGTGTCTTCAAGTTGTTGCAACACCTGCTTTAGATTAAGCAAACAAAAATCAAAAGAAGACCTAAAAATTGAAAAATCATCCAAGAATACCTTTTGATTGATTTTTCCACAATGTTTGAGAAAATAGCCATCATATAAGGTTGGAAAGTGGTTAGAGTGTTACATAATCTAAAGGGAATTCTTTAACACGTTAACATGCCACAAGAATATGTAAACATAATTTTTTCTTGATCTTCTAGTGCAATAGGGATTTTATTACATCCCAAGTATCCATTAAAGAAAATAGTAAAATTCATATCTTACCTATCTTTCCAACATCTGATTAATGAATAGTAAAAGGAAGCAATCTTTTTGAGTGGTAACATTCAACTTCCTATAATCAATGCACACTTTCCTCCTAGTGATAGTCCTAATATGGATAAACTTATCCTTCTTATTAGTTACCATAGTTATGCCACCTTTCTTT
The DNA here is from genome assembly GCA_025629805.1 of Erythroxylum baracoense. Taxonomy (NCBI): domain Eukaryota; kingdom Viridiplantae; phylum Streptophyta; class Magnoliopsida; order Malpighiales; family Erythroxylaceae; genus Erythroxylum; species Erythroxylum baracoense. The sequence continues at coordinate 8,670,916 of JAOTAY010000189.1, read as the reverse complement.
AGTACCACTTACATAGAACTCACCCAATAACTATCAAAGATAGGGTATATCATTCCTGTATTTAAGAGTTTAATTACCTTAGAGCATGCAACTTCTTTCATATTGGGGTTAAGGTGTCGTTGATTCTCCATACTAGGCTTATGATTATCCTATATAAGGATTTGATAGATGCATAAAGATTGACAAATCCAACAAATATTGAAGATGGTCAATGCAATTGTCATCATATGCTCCTTTAGAACCCTAAAAACTTATTTTCCTCTATGAAACTTAAAAAAGAAGAAATAATAATAAGATGCATATTATCTTCTTCTAGATATGCATATCATCAATAAAGGGAGTAACTGTTTCAATTCAGATGCAGGTTCTTTTATGTAGAGGGAAAGGGTTTAAGCTTTCCTTCCCTTAAATCCTTAAAATCTAAAATAACTTAAAGATCATAGCTCTCCCCTTCCAGCCTTAAACTATAATCCACTATGTTAGACTCATCTTCTTATCATCCATTCCTATAGTTAGAGACACTTCTAAAGGATCTTCATAAGTAACTTTAGGTAAAGTCTCATACATAATAGAGTCAATGATATCAATCCTGTAAACCTCTTAAAGCCTTTAATATGATGAGCTCATCCTTATTATTCCTCACTTTTTACGTCAACTTACCCTCAACTAAATTAATGATTGCCCTTCTAGTAGTTAAAAATGGTCTCCTTAAGATGATAGAGACCCTAAAGTCATATTTCATGTCTATTATTAAGAAATTGACAAGAAAGATGAATTTTCTTACTTCAACAAATAGGTCTCCACTACCCTATATAGGTACCTAATGGATAGATCCACTATTTGGAGAGACATTATAGTTAGATTCCAAACTTTCTAAAAAGATAAAAAGGAATTAGATTAACACTAGTGTATCGTTCATATAATATTTTATAATAACGAAAAGCACCAAAATAGCAAGGAATCATAAAACTCCTAAATATTTTAACTTTGGAGGTAACTTATTTTGTATTATTGCACTAAACTCCTTAATCAAAGGCATTGTGGCATACTCCTGAAGTTTGATTTTTTTGAATAAAAAATTATTCAAAGCTTTGCATAAGATGTCATTTGAGATAATGCTTTGGTGAAGAAGATGTTGTATAATGTCTCTAAGAACTTCTTGAACTTGCCGTCATCTTTTCTTTTCTTCAACCTCTGATGGTATGGAATGGAAGGCATATAGGGTTTTATAGAGGTTCTAGGTTTCTTTTGAAGATCGATACTGAATGTAGGTGAGACTGGTGTTGATTTTATTTTTTCTCTACTGTCTTTCATACCTATATCAACACTAGAATTGGTCTTTTTTGTATTTTTATACACATCCTGTTCCTCATGTTTTTATGACATTATACTTCCTTCTTTCTACTAGTATCAATCAAGTGATTTGCCACTACTTAAGTTAATGGCAGACACCTAATTTGTAGAGTCAACCTTATTACTACTAGAAGGGTGCCCTTTACCTCTATCTCTTTTCGTCTTGGCTAATTGGGTAACTTGTATCTCCAAATTATAAGAATACTCAATGTTTGACTGCTTCACTTTTTTAAGCTTCTCCAAATTATCAAATTCTTTTAATTGTGCATCCATAAAAGAGAAATTGTTTGAGCATCTCTTTCACTATATGGCCTTATAATAATGGTGATCCCAGAAACTAAAGTCTCTTTTAGAACCCAGGTGGTCTTATAGGCTTATTTAATTTAGCTCCTTACTCCTTCTAAAAGTGATTTAAATGATTCATCCATCTTAAATTATGTGTCTAGGAAAAAGTGTCATTCATTACTTGCTTTTCTCCATATAAAAACTTACAAGTTACTTTTTTGTATTAGTTTAACGTTGATTCCATTATCCATATTCAAATATGTAAATGTAAGAAGAGCACATATGCAACACTGATAGCATGCCTCTTTATTACTCATGTCAAGGTTCAAAAAAATCTTCATCTAATAAGACAGATTAGTTACTTGTGATGTTATCTAAAACTACCTAAAACATGTAAAGAGGTGGTCTTAATTTTCTCCTTAACACTTTAGTTAATGAGTTCCTTACTAAGGTCTTAATAATCTCCTTAAACTCTTGAATAATTTTTATGTAGATAGTCCTTTAAACAACAGTGTTAAATAGAGTCTGATATGTCAGGGTAAGACCTTGATAGAAGAATTGCATTAATAGCTACAATGAGTATTGGTAATACAAGCATTGGCTAAGTATAGCTCTACATCTTTCCTAAGCTTCATAAAATGCTTCCCCTTTATTCTATGTAAGCTTTGAATCTAGCCCCTTAATTTAGTGATCTTGTATGGAGAAAAAGGCTAATCATGAAAGTACATTTGATTCCATTCCTCATAAGAGTTTATATCAATTGATAGAAGCTAGTTTCTTGCTTGCTTTTTTTTATGCAATACAAAAAGCAACTCATCTAAAACTCATCTTCTATAAAGCCATTCAACAGAAGTGTTTGGATAACCAAATATGTAAAGCCCATAAACCCATACTTTAATAAGAAACCAACCTATCCCATTGAAAATAAAAGAGAGGAGTAGAGATATCAAAGAAATAGGTAAGTTGGAAGAAAATCAACGAAAATAGCTTCTATTTTATTCTTCTTCTCTATATTTCTAGCTGTTAAGTGTATAAAAACAATATCTTTCTACTGCATGTGAAGCTTTTCTCATGTATTTCCTTGTTTTGTTTATTTTACAGTAGATTAGAGAGGAAATTAGGGAGAATAAAAACCCAAAAATCTATTGAAAAGGTATACAACATCACATAGGAAATATTTCCAGCTAAATTCTATCCCTTTTATTATTGATTTTCAATTATCCTAAACTAGTTTTTAGTTAGAATTATGTTATGATTATTTGTGACAACAATTTTGATGAAATTGGAAAAATACAAATTGGAGAAAAGGTGGTTCAAAAAATGAGAAAAAAATGAGTTAGGAGAATAAGAAATGGTGAAGAAGAAGACAATTTTAGGAAATTTAAGATTTATTAAGGGGCAAAATAGAAAATGTAAATATGTAAGGGTAAAATTGAAATTTAAGTCCTAGAAGGGTATTTTAGCAATAACAAAAGAATGTATACGTAAAATATGAATTTTTAATGATTAAGGGTATTTTAGTAATTTTGATGGTAAGATAAAGTAAGAATATTGTTAATAATTAAGAATAAAGTTGTAAAAGGGGAGTAAATTTGGATTATTAAATGTAATTGAGTTTCAAAAATTTTATTAAATAAAGTCTAAAATTTTTTTGTAAATATCTAGTCCAAAGGACAAATTAGAGAGTAGATTGGACCAATCAAAATAGTTGAGTCTGAAAATTAGGTAAGGATCACCTTAAACTGTATCCTTATATTTGTGTACGATTAATAAAAATTGTGAATTTTTGTTATTAATAAATTATTTTATGGTAAATTATATTTTAAATTATTAATTAATTAAATTAGTGATTAATAATTAAATATGTGGATTTCTAAAATATATAACTTTTGTAAGAATTTTATTTATTAAATAAATAATTAACAAGGTACAAGTTATTCAATGTTTATATTTTGTTAGGTGTTATAGTGTGTATCGCTTAATAATTTGAGAAAACATATGCTATTTATAATTTTCAGTTATGTATGTGTATAACTAAGAAAACTAGGATAAGATAAATCACATTCATGAAATTAGATAGAGACTAGTTTATAGAGAATAGAATATAAAAGTTGCAAATTTATGGCTTACCTACGATAAGATATATTCGATGGTTATAGATTGATAGGTTGATAAGACATGAGCAAGTTGTGGCTACGTACTTGTCCATGGAGCAGGTACTAGGGCATCTTGGGTCTCAGGGATGCTTTTATGCTGATGGCTAGATACCTGAGTGGTACAGAGGTATCCAAAGTCTCGAGAATATCCTATGCCAATAGCTAGTACTAGAGTAATATTGAGGTACTAGATTATATTGAGGGACTGAGGTACCTTGTGCTGATAGTTACACATCTAATTATGTTTCTACTTAGTGAGTGATTATGATGAGTAGAGATGAGCTAATAGACTATTGAATGTAAGCCTACTAGGTTAAGCAGGGCCTAGTTAATTCAGTTAATAAGGAGGTAAAAAATGAATGGTAATAATTAAAATAATATATTTATAATGAATAATAATAAAATTTTAGATGTTTATTTAGTTTCTGGATAGGCTGAGTATCATTTGTGTATTTTAGTATTTTATACATATATATTATTGTTTGATTTTTTTCAACATATATTAAGTTAATTGAATTTAAATGTAGAGTTCGACCACCCTTATTGAGTTGGCAGTTTACTTCTTGCCATTATATCTTTTTAGGAGACAGAGAGATTGCTAGTAACCTAGTGCATGTTTTTGATAATGTGGAGTTTAGGTGGGGCTAGCAAATCAAATGGAGTGCGATTGCTTTATTGTATATACTTTTGAATGTTACAATTTGAGATGGTTAAGTTGGTGCATATAATCTTTTGTGACTGACGAGCATCATTTTTTAGACTAATGAGATTTTGGTAATTAATTGTGAAAATTTTTGGCTAAATTGTGGTTTAAGAATTTTGGAGCGTCACAAAACATAACTCATTGATAAATGTAATTCTGCCTTCACAAAGTGATCCACTAAAATTTGGGAGCAAGTAAAGATGAAAGTACTTCAAATTATAGTTTCTTTTACTTTGGCTCAGTCTAATGCATGAGGGAATGACATTAATCATAGGCAATTAGATGTCTCCTATATGCATCTTTGATGGTTGTTATTGCTCCATACCCAGAACTATATCATCTTGATGTGCAACCATTTCTTTTCTCCTTTTTATTATATTCTTTTTACAAGTTTGTTTTAAAATAGGTTATCTAAGTGTCACTTCTGGATTCCCTATTTTGCCTTGACTACCTAAAATAAATGAAGGGAATCACAAGAAAAACAAGATAAAATAAAGAAAAACTAATATGAACAAGAATAGTAAACATAGTTCTCTGACAATGGTGCAAAAAACTTGACCTACTTTTTTCTACATTCATATAGTCAATCATAGAGATCTTACTAAAACTATAATGATTCTAGAGCATAAATTCCACTTCGAACTAGCTAGTATTTCTATTAATCTTAGTTAAACAAATAAACTAAATAAAGTAAAGAATTGATGAAAAGGATTTAATTGCTAAACTAAAAAAACGCGAAGTAAATAAAGTAACAGAGAAAGATTAATAAATAAACATTAGAGATTCAAGGTTCACTTATATGGACTTATAATTATCATACAAGTTTAATTATCTAGGTTAAAATAACAATAAACCTAGAGTATCTATCCATCCTATGAGGCACATAGATATATCTGATTAGGTAACTACCATATCATAATATATAATTTAACCTAATCAAATTCGTTTAGTATAATTAATCCACATTGTTATCACTCAAGTCCAGGATACTATTGTTCTCTACAACTAAAGTGTTTATTCATATAGTACACAGATTATAATTCATTTTTAGTCCTTCATGCAATTCATATGATTAAATTTATAATAATTATAAGTATAAAGTCATTAATTGAGAATAAGAGAATAAATTTAACTAATCAATAATCAAATTTATATATTGAAAACTAAAAGATCTATACAAACTACATAATTAACTAACTAGGGTTTCTAGCCACTAAACCTCATAAAAACTAAACACAAACTAATAAATATTAACATAAAAAGAAGAATAGCAGAAAAGAATTGATTGAAGTTGTAACTGTCTTCTTTAACTTTGATCTTTAATCTTCCTGTAATTCCAAAAGAGAGTGAAATCTCTTTAAAAAAAGGAAATCTCTCAAGAAGCTTGCTAGAAGTCCTCAAGGTTAATTCTAATATCAATATTTATAATTAGGGTTACAAAAATAGAGTTATAGATAATTTAAACTTAAGAAATAACATATCCTTGTAATTCGAGTATCAACATTGAGCTAGCACCAATACTAGCATCAATCTTGTTTTAAACATTTTAGGCATCACAAGTCAAGGTATAATTGACGCCTAATTAGGAATGACAAAATTGGCCCGACCTGATTTCTGCTCGGGTTGACCAGGCCATGAGTCAAAAGTGTTTGAGGTTTGATGGTAAAGTATAAAACAATGTAATTTTTTTAATTTTTAAAAAACTTTAAATTCTGGCAGGGCCGAGAGGCAGCCCACAGATCACGCAGCCCATATGTAACACCCCCTCACCGTAGGGTACGCACCGGGACGCCCGTAGGTTATTCCAATACATATCCTACGATAAGGAAGCGCTACGTGCGATCACTACATTACTCCACATGGTATCATATGAATTTGAATAATTAAAGCAATAATTGTAATTCACAAGATTTTTAAAACCAAACTCTTCCTCTTTTCATTACTCAAAATCAACAGTTTTATACATCATCAAACTGTACAATCTGTACATACATACAAAAGCCCTAGTACAGATGCTATATGAAAGAGGAAGAAATACATCAAAACCTAGCTAGGTCA
>JAOTAY010000189.1:8637052-8664261 GCA_025629805.1 Erythroxylum baracoense | reverse complement strand
CAGAGAGACTTGTAAGTATCTACACTTTAAATTTATATTGTCATTTCTTTACTTTGTTGTATTTCTATTGAATTTTAAGTGTGAATTTTGGAATGAAAATATGCGTTTCTTGTTAAGAATGATAATGTTATAAATGTTTGGTGCCATATATGGCTGTGTTTTTTAGTTTTGTTCTTTATTCAACAGGGGGTAGATTTCATAAAAATAGAGGAAACTCTGCCAAAATTTTTATAAATTCTAATTAACTTATAACATTTTATTCTTATGCAGAAAAAGACTATAGGTATGAGGCCTACACCCCGTCAGCTCTTTTTGTACACTCACCCAAAGAAGCATAACAATGTGACATTCGTCAACAACTGTTGTAGATAACTCAATGCATGTGAAATTTATGGTTTAATATTAATGTTTAATAATTATGACTTACTAATATAAACATTGCCTTCTGATATGACCAAATATAAGAAAGCATTCAACGACAGTCTTAGCAATCTGAAGATGTTGTTGAGACTCAAACCTATCTTCATGCAGTGGGTGGTAAGGATCGTCGGGGGAGGATGTTCAGGTTAGGCTCATTTGTGAATACATGTTATTCGCAATCCTCAATGTCCAGTACAGCTGCATCTAGTAGGCGGTCAGAATCTAATGAGAGAGTCGTTCAGCTTAAGAGCACAATACAGATGCTGGCAACTCAGTTGCAACAATCGATAGAGTGCATAGCTCAGCTCCGTAATGAGATGAATGAGTTGAAGGGTAAGGGTAGCACCTCATCACATCAATCAGAGCATCCGTGGTCTCCAAATTAGTATTGTACTTTTAAACATTTTATTAGAGATACGAAAACTTATTATGTACAGTTTAATGTTTTTATTATCAATTAAGATATTTTCAACTTTATATCGTTAATCAAATTTATGTTTACAAAATTAAATTTATACTATTACATTACTAGTTGTTTCAGTTATGCAAAATAAAATTTATTGATGGTATTGCCAGTACATTTCTAAAAAAAACTTCTTTAGATCATTTACCGACGGAAGAAGTTACCGTCGGAAGAACAATTTGTGTCGGTAAATTCACAATAATTTGCACAAACATACTGATGGAAAGACGACAACCTTATGCGACGGAATCTCCATCGGTAACTTTGTAACAATTTACCGACGGAAATTTTCAACCGTTGATAAATATACAGATAGAAACCAATTTTTTGTAGGTAAATATACCGAAACGAAAAGATAATCTGTTGTTCAATTTACCAATGTAAATATGTTCCGTCAGTAATGTTACCGATGATAGCAGTTATTCCGTCGGTAAATTTACCGACAGTATATAATTTTCCGTCGATAAATATTAGCTACCGCCGTTTCTCCGAGGCTTTTGTCCGTCGGTAATGTTCGTCGCTAATATTGCATACCGACGGAATGTCTTTGTCTTCCATCGGTAAATATTGTCGCAAAAACACATTTTTCTTGTAGTGTGTATATTCCAAAATTCCTAATTTTTTCTCTAAAAGGAAATTATTAAGGCTAGAGGAAAGGAGAAATGGCTGGAGTCAGGTTAGACACCTAAAAAGCAAAGAAGAAGTAGTTATGAAAGAAGGACAAAAGAAAATACTAAGATTACATCACAAGATCTGATAGAGGGCAACCTTTATTCCAAATTTCAAGAAGACTTCATTAGAGACAAAAAGGGATATTTATTATTAATTCTTTTATTTCTATTTGTTCTAAATATTTGATGATGGATTTGTTTCCTATATTTAGGAACTAAATTATTTAGTTCCTAGGTGTCATAAACCCTAAGTCGGGATGATTAGTATAATATAGTCTTTTATTCAATGCAATTTTATAGATCACTTTACTATAATTCAATTATGCGTTTATATTCTTGAGCTAATGTATCTGGAATAATAGTCCAATATTTGATTTCATATGATTGAGAATGAGAAATTCTTTTGTATGAATAAATCTACTATAATTGGAAGGAGTTACACACAAACCTAGAGATAAGTGGCTATAAATACTTCAGATTGGAAACAAATCTAATAATGAAATTCACCAATTGAGTAATACAATCTTAGGGGTTTTAATTAGAAAGAGATTTCATTTTAAAAACCTAAGGTTAGTTGTTACGAGTCTTAAGAAAGATATTAACTTAAGATGGGAATTTCTATAGTCCAATAATCAATAATTTAATTACATGGTAAAGTGTTAGTGTTTAAGATATCTTAAGGGAATTCATCACCTATGTACTACTTATTTAATATTGTCTAATTGTAGTACTTTCTTTATCTTAGTTTATTATTGTGTTAACTTTAGTTTAGTTTGTTTAGTTTTATTTTTAATTAAATTAACAACCTGATTTTACGATTAGATAATAGAAAAAGGGGTTAATACTATTACTTACAGTCCTCATGGGATCGACTCGTACTTGCTAGTATTAGATACAACTACACCATGCACTTGTGGTTAAAAATTACAATTCTTATAAGCACATACACAATCAATCATTTCCATTAGAAGAACATAATTTATGACTTTTGTTCCTAATATTCGATATGATAGAGATCTATATATTTTAAATTCATACTTTTGGGTATATGATATCGAATCTGGATTTAACATTAGCACAATATCCATAATATGATAAGAAATATATTTTTTAGTAAAATTAATTGATCTAAATTTATACAAATAATTTATATGTATTAGATTAAGAGTGTCTTAATATAAGTGAGAAGAACACAAAGTTAGACAACTACGACTACCATTTTATGTCATATTGGTTAAATCAACATAATGAGAATTATAAAGTTGCATATAAGGATATATGTATCCCTTTGATTATGAATCATGTGAAACTTGTGAAACTTCTTAGTTGAAGGATAACCAAAACAACTTTTTACGGAAAAAGATGATTATGGTATTAAATTGTTAAATCTTATACATATGATGTATGAGATGTAATAATAAGTCATAAAAGAATGGATATTTGTATTTCATTAAATTTACTAATCAATTTATATGTTATAATCCTATGTATTAAATAATGTTCATTTAATTTTTTGAAAAGTTTAGAGTATTTAAATCTAAATAGAAATTAGATATTAAGAATGTCAAAATAAATCAATAAGATTGACAAGGTGAGTTTTACACAAAATTTTCCTAGTTATCTATAGAGAATGATATTTCCTAGTGAATATCTCCATATCTAAATTCCAAAATAATATGGATTATTTTTAGAAGGAATTTTATAATATGGAATATTGTGTCATGCAATATATATTTCTTCTGTGGCCATATTTTAATATACTAACTTAGCTTTCATAATCCCATCAAAATTAATTAGCAAGATTTCATATAAGATATGAAATGGTAAGACTTTAAAAGAGTCAAAGTTAATTAATTTGGATGTGATACTTAATTGGATCATATATTGTCTAATAAGTTTATAATTAAATTAGATAATAAAAAGTTATGAGATATCCAAATAGGTTGGACTGTATCCTACAAGACCCTTTAAACAAAATATTTGCTTCAATATATACTTTTAGGAGTATGATTATCAAGATGAATAGTGAAAGTAAGATGGGTGTTTCAAAATTCATAACAAAACATTGAAATAGAACTATTGCCTCTATCTGATACATTTGATATGTTGTCAAAGTGTTGAAAATTTCACTTTCTTGATGAATTTAAAGAGCTTGTTTTCATAAATGATTATGGATTTATCATGTTCGTATGAAGGTTAGTGAGTATATAGTTGTAATCTTCAATAAAAGTAGTAGATGACATACTGTTCCTAGGAAACAACAATTTATATTTTCAATTGTTAAAGATATGATAATCTAAAAACTACTCTCAATTGATAAGAAAAGATAACAACTTAAATTCTAATAATAGAGATCTATAAAGTTAGATATAAAAATTGCTCACTGATTATAATCCAATTACATAGATAATGTACTAAAGGTGTTTAACATTTGAGATGACTTATGAAGCCTTAAAGATAGCCATTATTAGATGCATAGATTGATATTTGAGTTTAATATTATATGACTTTGACTTTGGCTAGAATAAAAGCAAGTTTTAGTTAATCTATATTTTATTTAAAATAATATTATTTTAATTTGAAAGGTTCCAACATTCCTAATAATTTTTTTATTTAGTCGAAATGATTATTTAGATCAAGAAGATCTTTAAGGAACTTAATATAGTTCCTTTCATTGTTCCATTAATATTGTCATGTGAAACATTAAAGCCATTGTAAATATGAATCAGCTAAGGTTCTATCAAGGATTCAAGTATGTATTTAGATAATTCATCTTAATTATGATGACAATTAAGATGAAAATTGCATGATTTAATTAAGTACTTATTAAAGAGAATCTTGATATAGTTAAGGTAACAGTAGCATAATAATTATATGGAGATATAATATGAGATAGTTAGGTTATTGGCTTAGTACAAATGGAAAATTATTGGTTTATACTTTATAATCAATTTGTTGCTTGTGCATTTATGAGATAATTAATTAAAGAAATTATTTATCATATACATATTTGTTTAATAGACTAATATATAAGCTAAAGCCCATAGGATAAATGCTCTTTATGAATAAAATTATGATGAGATCATAATTATAAAATTTATATTGTATTTATATAGTATCCCTAAATTGTTTCTAGTAGCTACTCTATTAAATTTGGACATTAATAAAATAAAAAAACTGACATATATTATGTTTCTTTCTTTCGAAAGAAGTAGGTTATCTTATAGAGTAAAGTATGAAGATACTTTAATAAACGTGTGAACACTTATTAGAGAACAAGTTTACTGAGCTAAATTGATATAAGAATTTCATATGAAGTATTGCTTGTATATATATAGAAAAAAAGCTAATTATAATAATTGTATTTCTAATCATAGTGTATGGTTATTTAATAAAATATATTTGACATATTTCTGATTACATTATAATTCCAATTCTATATTTCTATCAAACTGCTTAACATAATCCCAAACAAACTCAAATCGGAAAATGGGAGCGAAAGGCCTCGTCACAAAATTTTAGTAAGCTAATTTTTGTAAGAGCCAAAAGTACATACTATTGAAGTCGTGAATGATAAAAGAGTTGGTACGCAGAAAGCTCTGACGCCCACGTCTACCCAATGACATCCAACTCCAACGCCACTGCCTCCTCCAACGCCGGTCTCATATCAACTCATACTTCTCATTCTGCAGGCCATTTGTTCGAAGCACTTCATATGTTACCTCATCCAATAGTGGATTTTTATGTATTTACGCGATCACAAAGATACCCCAATCCAAAAAGTGATGATGCCATCTCTTTATTATACATACTATTATCACACATAAGCTACAAAGTATAGTTCACTTTTCCGAAAGCTTGCTTCACACCTACTCTTCTAACATATGCTCTTCAAGACGCCTTTTCTGTCGTGTCCCAGACATTTGATGGTCGTCTATTGTCTAAGATCTAAAGTAAATATTTCCGAAGCCATTTTCCCAATGCAAAGAAAAAAGAACACAAGCAGAACTGCAGAAGAATCACCAGACAGACAAATCAGATTCTCTCTCTCTCCCGCTTTCTCTTTCTTCTTTATTCCAATAGATTCCTTGAGTCCCTTATTTATACATAACAACACCAATCTTATTTTAGAAAGAGAGAACAAAATTCAGACATCGCAAAGCTCATACTAATCTGGGGATTGCTAGAGATGGGTTTGATGTGATGTGTTTTTGATTGAGATAACAGTAGTACAGTATTATTATTATTGTTGTTGGCTCAGGTAGAGATAGGCAAAGAATGGAAGATGAGGTGGTGCAGCGAGTCTTCCAAGAGGGTGGTCGCGATTTCTTCCAGCAACAACCCTCCACTTCCACTTCCACCGCCACCTCCTCCTCCTCCTCAATCCTCCAATCTCTCCCTCTTCATGTGGTGTGTCCTCTTTTTCTTTAACGTTGTATACTCACATAAAGATTTCATCTTTTTCATTGCTTTTGTTTGTAAGGTTTGCCCGTATATCTTCTTCTTCTTTTTTTTTTTTCCGGTAATCTCCATTTTGTACAAGTAATTGGTGTTTTTCTTCGTTAAATGATTTCCTTGAATTTGGATGAAAGAACTTCTTTGGTTTTCTTTCTCTGTTAATTTCATCTCATGATTGTGTAGTTGTGTTTGACTAGTCAAACTGGAGTATTGATCTTTTGGTTCGTTGTGAATGTCGAATTTTATTTTGGCAGTTGAATGAGTTATGCAATGCTCAAGTAAATTTGCAATCATGAAGTGTATTCTGACCCTTGTTGAGGAGGCATTTGTTTTTTGGTTATTGTTCTTTTTTTCATCTGAGTTTATTGAGAGAACTAATGTCTTTCTCTTTTGCTTTTTTGGTGTGGTGAGTGTGTTCTTATGGTGCAGTCTTTTGATCATGGATATTACCTATTAGTGAAATCCATCCAAGAACTTAGGGAGAAAAAACAGGGCATTGTTACTGTTGGTATTGGTGGTCCTAGTGGTTCTGGCAAGACAAGGTAATTGCTTTCTCTCACACTCTTATAATCTCTATATGAATGCATATTGGTCTACATAAACATATTACATGTGCAAAATTTGGTAGTTCTACCTTTATGTAATTTTTTGATGGAGCTGAAGTTAGGGAGAACAAAGGAGAAGTATTTTATATGTGTTTTCTTCTTTTGTTACTTTCTGACTGATTCTGCTCATTTGAGGATCCGTAAAGCTTAGCAGAGAAGGTAGCATCTGTAATTGGTTGTACTGTTATATCAATGGAGAACTATCGCGATGGAGTTGATGATGGGAATGAATTGGATTCAATTGATTTTGATGCATTGGTCCAAAATCTTGAGGTATGTATCTCCTTGGCATATCTTAGGATGGTACTCAACTACCCTGACTGTTTCTTTTGTTATTCCAAGGAGTTACACTTCATCTATTTTGCTTTCACAAAATATAGTTTATTCACTGTGTAAAGCTGGTGACAGATCAATCAACTTGTTTTTTAATTTATGGTGTTGTTGAAAATAGGATCTGACAAAACGTAAAGATACTTGGATACCATTGTTTGATTATCAACAAAAGAGACGTGTTGGTTCTCAAGCAATAAAGAGTACTTCATCTGGAGTAGTAAGCCTCAATAACTGACGTTTAGGTTGTGATAATTTCTTACTTTTATGCAGTTTCTTACTTTTCATTCCCAGGTAATAGTTGATGGCACTTATGCTCTACATGCAAGGTTGCGGTCTTTGTTGGACATTCGGGTTGCTGTGGTAACTTTCTAATCCTTATGGAATTAAGGTTTTCTTTGGCTCAGCGATTTAAGCATTATCAATTATTTTGTATGTATAATCAGGTTGGTGGAGTTCATTTCAGTCTTCTTTCAAAAGTTCGATACGATATTGGGGATTCTTGTTCATTGGATTCCCTTATAGACAGCATTTTCCCATTTTTTAGGAACCACATTGAGCCAGATCTTCATCATGCTCAGGTTGGTAATCCAATTCCTTCTACTTTTGGTAATCCAATTCCTTCTAATATTTGTGCCTTATTATTCTCGTTCTTTATATTGAGAGTCTATTCTGCAGATTAGAATAAATAACAGCTTTGTCTCATCATTTAGAGAAGCAATCTACAAGCTGAAATGCAGATACGAGGTCGGTGCCCGCATTATAACTTGCTCTTGTGAAAAAGTTTGCTTGGGTGAAATGAGAAAGACTCATTTTCTTCATGTTAATCTCACAGTTTTTTGCTGCATTTGGTCCTAAATCTCCATGATCCTAATTAAGTCTGGGATTCATTATAAAAGTTTTTAGAAAAGCAATATCTGGAAAGAGCATAACTATGACTAGTTCACCCTTATTACCTATGATATTGGAAGAAGATTTAATCCAAGGAGTCAATACCAAAGTAAGGTGTTAGCACACTTGAGGTCAGTCAGTATCAACTACAGCACCTCCATCAAGAACTCTTGACGCAGTACACCATAAAGGGGCTGGCAATCCAAATTGTTCTGAATTGATTTCTGTAGATTTTTGAGGAATCGATAATCTTTTTGTCACTCAATTACGTTAAACATAAGATTACAAAGGTTATATACAGATAACCTATACACTTAACCTAATATAGGAAAAATACACTATTACCCTTAATTACTAATTAAACATAACAACCAACAATTTCTTTTCTGCGACTACATTTTAATGGTATTCCTCTCTCTAGCATGCATACTGTGGCAATGTGATTCATGACTCATCCTTCTTATAGTTTGCAATAGGGCTTCTTTCTGTTTTATTGACATCTCTATAGTTACGATCTTCAACTTTTTACATAATGAGTTGGTACGATTCTTGAATCAATTCAGATATATACTTTTTGACCAAAATAGAGAAAAAGAAAAGTGTAATGTGATATACATAATTGAGTTTAACAAAATAAGTTGTTTTATGGCATTGATGGCGTGTAATTGGATGCAAGCGCATGACTGTAATTGTTGTTTGTGCATTTGTTTCATGACAACTTTCGTGGTATAGCTGATGGTAGTCAGTTTCCCCCTAGCCAAGTTTCTTCTTTAAGATTTGCAGCCCTTTGTTGGATTTACTTATGTGCATACTTGGACCAAATGTAAATAAAATGTCATAAA
Source organism: Erythroxylum baracoense (assembly GCA_025629805.1). Taxonomy (NCBI): domain Eukaryota; kingdom Viridiplantae; phylum Streptophyta; class Magnoliopsida; order Malpighiales; family Erythroxylaceae; genus Erythroxylum; species Erythroxylum baracoense. The sequence continues at coordinate 8,655,581 of JAOTAY010000189.1, read as the reverse complement.
ATCTCTTTACAGCCTCCGGATGAGCATTCCACTGATGTCTTTCAAGGAACTGAACCACAGGAAGATAAGTCAGTCTTTCTTCATAGTTTTAGCTAATTTTAATCATTTTAGAACTAAGCTTAGTCTGTTTACTGAGGTTGATTGCAGAATAATTGCTTTTTCATTCTTTTTTCATACAGTTTTATTGAGATGTACCTTAGGCCCCCTTCAGCAAGTGAAGAAGCCAGAATAAATGATTGGATTAAGGTGCGACAATCTGGTATTCGATACTATCTGTCACTTGGCGACCAACGGATTGTTGACAAGAATTTCATTATAAGGCCGAAAGCAGAGTTTGAGGTGGGAACCTCCTATATAGCTGCAATGTGAACATAAATACATTATATAATTAGTGAACTTATCATGGATATATTTTGCTCTCTTGATTAGTGGCTTGAGAATGTTTGAATTGAAATGTGATCCTACTAGTTGGGTCTTAGCTAGTAATTCAAGGTTTGGGTTTAATAGTTGCTTGACGTGTAGCGTGGCTTTTATGACTGAGATGTCACAAAGTCAAATCACGTTTAGCCTCATCTTATGCTAAAATTAGATTCTACGCTTAGTATAAATTAACTATGTCCTTTGCTCTCTCTTTACTTTGGAATTGATGATTTTTGCGTGAGGCAGTGTGTTAGAGCTAGTATTTAATCTAGTCTTGGGCCTCACCTAATATCATAAGCTTGCTTGATTTTAGGAAATGCACTTAAGTTCTACTTTCTTGATATTTCTGAGCTCTGAAGGCCATTGATTGTATGGTGAGAATCTCTTATTCTAGGCATATATTAAGTGTCTAGTTTACTATTTTTTGGAAACCTTTATATTTAAAAGAGTTAACTAGATGCTTATTGGATTGGAAACAGTAATTGCATCCGTTTAATTCCCTATCAGATAGGTTTTGGTTTGCAGTCTTAGATAAATTTATTCTTTACTGTCAGTGAACTTTTAGGAGAGCATGCTTCTTAAAATGCATGCTTTAGGGGCTGATAGTAATCAGTTTCTAAAAGTTGATCTTGTTACTTGAAAATGTTTCCTCTGAAACACATTTAGATGTGGATTGTTGATTTAATTAAAAGGTTAGTTGTATAAGTTTCGCTTACCAATTTTATTACCTCAATCTTGGTTCAGGTTGGCCGAACAACACTTGGTGGGTTGTTGCGTTTAGGATACATTGTTGTAGTTAGCTATAAACGGGCATCTGCATCCATCAGTATCGGCAATCTGTCACTCTCTTTGGAGACCATCGACACCCTTGGTGAGACATTCATGGTGCTGAGGGGCATGGATAGGAAAGTATGAATCCTCCTTTCTTACTAAGATAACATCTAGGGATGTGCGGAATCTCCTTGTTTGACTTTTAGTTGTCATGTTGTTTGCTATAGGTTTGAACCAAGTTTCAGATGATGAGTTGAAAATTTGATATCTGAACATTGTTTTACGATAAGAAATTATGTCAAGTAAAGTAGAAGAAAAGAATAGATTTTTGCTTGGTATGTATTGCCTTGTGGTGCTCCTTGATTATTTGAATAAGAAAGAAATATTATTTAAGAATATGCTCTTACGCCAATCTTACTGAAACAATCATGCTAGATAGAATGCCAAGTGATAGGAGAATGAAAGGAAAATGAGAAAGTGTAGTGCCCTCAATATTTAAATGCTTATTTTGACTCTTTAACATTGAACAGTTCAAGTTGCTTATATTTTGTATATGCACTATGTTATTGCTGCTCATCATGATCTGAACATTCACAAATTGCGACCCCTACAATCCTGAGAAAGTTTAGAGAACTGTTTGGTTGGTTGATATAGTCTTTTGAGTACTCTATATGTGATTTCAGCTGGTTTTTGTGTCTATTCAGGATTGCAAATGAAAATAAGAGAAAAGGTAGAGATACTTGCAGCCTTTTGTTTTTGCGCCAAGGAGGACCCATTGATAGGGAAAATTGATAGCTGTCAACTTTTGTATTTATAAGTTTCTTGTGATGGGTGTATTGTTTGGTTAACTGGGACAAATTCTCTTGTTTCTAATTGGTCTTGTGCATATTGAAGGACCTTTTGGCATAAGGAATTTAGATAACACACCCTTTACCATTTTAAAGCTTCTAAATGACCAAATATTTTGTTAATTTTTGCTTTGGCACCAAATTTATTTTCTGTTTAGTTTTACACCCCTTACTCTGCTGATGTATAGACTGTTGGAGCAGAGGCACTAAGAATGGGTATTACTAAACCATGGATTACTAAATCATATCTGGAAATGATTCTCGAGACACAAGGTTGGGAACGTAATCAGTTTGGCTTTGCTTTGTGTATGTGCCGCTTCCTGATTAAGATTGCTTGTTATTACTCTCTTCAATTAACTAACTCCAATTGCAGCTGTACCACGTCTCAATACACCCCCACCTGTGTTTAGTGCTCCTGTGCCTAGTGACCAGGAAAGGCAAATTGCTGCACCAAGGCCAATCCGTACTACTCCAAACCTGGTTATTCGACTTGAAGATCTGTCTCAGCCATGGACTCGCTCCCCAACAAAATCCAAAATGGAACCTGTAATAGCAACTTGGCAATTTATTTCACCAGAACCACCACATACTGGCACCTCGATCATAGGTAAGTCTTCTACCTACAGAATATATTAATTAACTTCAGTCTTTGTAGTTTATCAACTATGCTTGGATAGGACTGTCAATCTGTTCTTGTTTGACATCTCTCACGAAGCAACCACAGATTCTTCCTCTTCCAGGGATGCAATGAAGCTCGCTCCCATGCCTGATTCATATGACTTGGATAGAGGATTACTTCTTGCTGTTCAAGCTATTCAGGTGAGGAATTCTAATTAAGTTTTTTGATAACTTGTGCTGGACTGTAACAGTTCTGCATTCAGTTCTGAAATCTTGCCCATATATGCTCTCTTTATGATTGTTTCAGGCTTTGCTGGAGAATAGAGGACCCCCCATCATTGTTGGAATTGGTACGACGTGGTCAATTCTTTTACACTTTATGTCTTTGGATACACGAGCACATGCCAGAGAAAAAGTGTGGACTTTGTTTAGTTGAATTAACAAGATGGGTTCTTATGCTATTCAAGTCTGAATGATGCAGTTTAATGGATGACTAGTCATAGGAGAATTAAATAAAAACTTTGATGTGTGTGAAGTTGTTTAACCTGAAAAATAAGCTTGGGATAGAGTTACCTTTAGTGTTGTGGACATGCCTTTCTAGAGTTCTTTAAATATTGAAATTATGTTTAATTTTTCTTGGTGACAAGTTTTGTACACCTTTTTTGTCTTGCTTATTCTGTTAATGGAAACTTAAAATCACATTTTAATTATAGGCCTAATTAAAATAATATGTCCAAATATTATTGTCATTGGCTATTTGATTGTTGAATTGCTAGGATATTCCAATGTATGCGACTTCCATGACTCTGGTTAACATTATCATCCAAATTTTTAATATATGAATTCAAACAAAGCTGAAGCCTTCGATATATCACCATCTTTTTGTTTTTGATAATAATAAGACTAGCTAGTCAAATATAGTGAAAGGGCAACTCATATGAACTACTTGGATCTTATATCTGTTGTAAGCAGAACAAATAACATATGGTGATTGATTTCATGCCCTGCTCTGGGATTGTCTTTGTTAGACAGTTGATTGTTTTATGCTCATCTATTGTTTTTTTCTGTTGTAGGTGGACCAAGTGGTTCGGGGAAAACTAGTATGGCTCATAAAATGGCTAATATTGTTGGTTGTGAAGTAGTCTCCCTGGAAAGCTACTTTAAGGCTGAGCAAGTGAAGGATTTTAAATATGATGACTTCAGCTCCCTTGATCTATCATTGCTTTCAAAGGTAGGAGTGAAATTTATTCATTGCACTTCTTAGTTTAGTAGTTCTCTTATTGGTTTGTCTTATGGCATTTTTATATCCTTAGTTGGTAGTTTATTATTTTCAATCACCTTTTCCCCAGAATATTGATGATATAAGGCGTGACCATAGAACAAAAGTACCCATATTCGATCTCGAGACTGGTGCTCGTAGGGGCTTTAAGGAACTACAAGTTTCTGAAGATTGTGGCGTGGTTTGTTTCCACTCTTACTATATGCTACTACTTGGAACCTTCCCCGCTCCATCTATATTGGAATTCATCAGAACAAATTTGCTTTTTGGTGCAGTAGACCATGCATTTTTTTGAGTATGGCTTTTACGATGCCATATTACTCTTTTCTTGGGCATGCATGCCACAACTTCTAGAAAGCATTGTCAGAGATTTCTTTATGTGAGGTTATAAAAACCAGCAATCAACTCGTAATATTCAGTTATTAAATCGTGTTTTATGTTGCTTCGTCTCTTTAAAGTTAAGATAGGTGTTCTAGGACCACTGTTTGAAGGGAGAAAAGTTGTCTTCTGAAGTACAAACATCTTGCAAAACAAGGTTATATTTTTTCAAAAGCATGTAGTTTTCTGAATAGTTGAAAATCAAAGTTGAGTCTTGGAGTTTCAAACCAAACTTCAATGACTGTACTATGCAGTTGCTAGTGTTCTTTTGATGTTAAAGTTGGTGTTTTTGGTAGCTTTTATGCTATCTGGATTTTATTCTGGTGATAAATAGATCCTATTGAAGATTTGCTTATGCTATCTGTCAAACGTTATGACTGATTTGCTTTTGTCTTGCATTTTTTGGGTTCATGCGCTACAGTAGATCTGGTAGCTTTGTAGCTGGAAGTTTTACTCAGTTCTAGCAGTCTTCACAGTTTTTGGTAGCATTAGATCTGATACCATCATAAGCAAATAACTTTGTAATATTGTTAATTTTATGATCAGTCATGCTTTTTGTTCACATCTTCATCAACTCTTTAGCACTTGAACATAGTTTTTTTTTTAATGGACAGATTATTTTCGAGGGGGTCTATGCGCTGCATCCTGAGATCTGCAGGTCACTTGATTTGTGGATTGCTGTTGTAAGATGACTTTGCTCCTTCCTGCTTGAGACTTTAATTTTCTTCCTGTTATAAGTACTTACTAAAAGTCCCTGGCAGGGACAACTAGGAGTAATATTTCTTTTTATGTTTTCACAAAACAGGTGGGTGGTGTTCATTCACATCTAATTTCTCGAGTTCAAAGGGACAAGAGTAGAGCGGGGTGCTTTATGTCCCAAAACGAAATCATGATGACAGTTTTTCCCATGTTCCAGCAGTATATTGAGCCACATCTTGTTCATGCACATGTGAGTAGACTTCAAAATATTTCTTGTATTCTACATCACTAGGGTAGCAGAAAAACATTTAAATGGTTGTAGATTTTTATAGTGTGTAAGTATCTATGCTGATGCCTGCATGGGCTATAAAGCTTATCAGTATGATTTCCACTGTTGATTAGCCTCATTTCGACTTTATATTATGAAAAAGATGAACTTTGATACTTCCATTTTTTGACATAATTGCAAAAGGCTCGTGATTGTGAGATCGAAATACATCACTATTGGAACAAAATTGAACCAGCCAATACCCTTTCTGTCATCAGGTTTACATTTTTGGAAGGCAGTACATGTCAATGCATCAGCACTAGTACTGATACCATATTAATGTGATTTTTTAAGTTTCGTTTGGAGCTTCAAATTTTAACCTTGCTTTTCCATTGTTAATAAAAATTATTGCAGCTTAAAATTCGAAATGACTTTGATCCTGTACTTTCCCCCGAGAGTTCATTGTTTGTTTTAAAGAGCAATAAGCAAGTAAGTCCAGTATAATGCTTCTTCTTTAGATTCATTGCAGCAGTTTCCACATGACATTTTCCATTTTTAATGTACAGGTGGGTTATCAAGACATTTTGAAAATTCTTGATTCTGCAAAATTATGTAGTTCTGTTCAGAATTTTATTGATCTATATTTGAGGCTCCCTGGAATTCCAACCAACGGGCAGCTTGCAGACGGTGACTGTATCCGTGTCAGAATCTGCGAAGGCAGATTTGCATTGCTAATACGAGAGGTTTGCATTTACTGTGTTGTAGTTTGAACAAGACAGTTTTAGTATGTATTATGTACTGTCTTCTGATTCTTGCTTTCTCATGTGCTAGCCTATCAGAGAAGGGAATTTCATCATTCAACCGAAAGTGGACTTTGATATTAGCATCAGTACAGTTGCTGGCCTACTTAATCTTGGGTAAGCCACATATAATGGATATCTATGATCCAATTGTCGTGAGTTTGTTCTCATTATCATAGAACCTCTTTTGTCCTTTCCATTGAGTTGATAGAGATAATACATGTTCATGTACTAAGTCTTGGTTAAAGGTATCGGAAATTTGTATGCATGAATGCTTATTTGTGGATATGCATATGTATGCAAAGATCAACAAGTTCATTTTTGTGTCCCGTGTATCAAAACTGTCAACTAAAGGATCTACTCTACCTTCCTTGCAAAGAACATAGCCCCTACTACTCACACAGAATGTACGTCCTTGAAGGGGTACCTTTTAATCACAAAGTTGCTTGGCTTAGATCTATCAGCATAGTCATTCCAAATATCGACTCATTTCAAACTAATGCATCTTTTCTATTCAATTGCACTCAAGTGATAGGCATTATGTGATTTTGATTTGAGAATCTGGGTATTGCACATGCATCTGTCAGATAGTGGAGAGAGGCCTCATTTTTATGAAAAGCATTATTGTGGAGTGGATACTTTTCCTATTATGCCCTATGTTTCAAAAGTAGAATTGAATGCAAACTTCCCCATCAACATGTAGGCACTTGAGACTAATATTTGTTTTATGTTCGATAGTTTTCTGGTAACTAGTCGGGGGACACAATTTTGTTGCTTGTGGTTAATATATACTCTTTCACACGAAAAGAAAAACAAAAGCCTTGTCTGTCCATATTTAAGCTTAGCTCAATCCTTTTTCAATACGTATGTCATTATTTAGTTGGATTACTTATTTTCATCTCCTGTATCATTTCCTAGTTATATAACTGTAAGTCATTTACATGCCTATTTTATTACTCATGATGACAGGTATCAAGCTGTAGCTTATATTGAAGCATCGGCATTTATCTATCAAGATGGAAAGGTGATATTTGGGCTATACAATTTCTCAGCTTATATGCTAATTAGATATAGAATAACTATAATTTTGGCTCTTGGCTCACATTCTATTAGACTTTATTTTGCTTATATGACTCAAGTCTAGTAAGAAACAACAGTAAAGCGTTCAATTGAGCTGAACTCTTAAGTGGATTATTATGGATGATTTATTTGCTTATCGTACTTCTATCAAATGCCCTTATTATAGATTCAACTTCCTTAATCTCATATGAATTTTGTTTGATCTTTAGATTCTTATCGAGGTTGATCATCTTCAAGATACGGCTACTCCTTACTTGCAAATTAAAGGGGTCGATAAAGAGGCTGTCGCAGCTGCTGGTTCAACACTTAAACTTGATGGTTCATATACAACTAAGGTTTTGATTTTAGGACTCATTATACTATTTTCTATTCTGCGCTCACGTTGTTTCTTGACATTGGGAGAACTCATTAACTTGACTGGTTCTCCCGCTAAACGTTTTAGAGTTATCTGCAAATTGTATTGGAAAGATTACCAGCAATGGAGGGAAGTTTTAATGGGATCCATTCTCAGCAAGCTGCACGGTTGCACGAACTTATTGAGTTCATACAGTCACAGGTATGTTGCTTCCATATCATGGGACATCTAGTTATGAAGGCACGAGTTGATGGACTTTTTTACTCTTAGCAAGGCAACTAGATGACAAAATGATATACTTTGTTTCCTGTATATGTTTGTTTGGTCCAGTTATTATAAAGACTTGTGGAATATGGAATCTTCCTGCGTGGCTTAAGTCTGTAATTGCCGTGTACTTAGTAATGTTCCGTTTCTGCTACACCATTATGTGGTTTGTGCTATGACCTGATAAAATTAATTTTATCACATTGCATCGTTTAGGGCTTTGATATATATTTTACATTGATGTTTTAATTCTTTTATGTGGTAGGAGATAAAGGCATTAGGGGTGATGGAAACATTATTCTCTTGATTTGGTGTCCCTCTGATCTGTAATTATGATGACCAAACTCACAGGGCTGTTGCTCAGCTTCAGAATCATCACCGACTAGAGAGGTGGTTCCCATGGAAAGCATAATCGAGGACATGCAGTCAAGAATCAAAAGACTAGAAAGATGGCAAGCCATCAATACGGTACTTAATTCATTTGCTGCTTTTGGTTGGATTGAGTGAAAATATAGGTTACATGCTTGAATTTGTATTGCCCTCTACCAATCCAAATCTTTCACACAAAACTCAATACAAGTTAATCCTCTTACCTGACACTGTTTCTAAAGTTTTATATTGTGCGGCAGGTGCTTTGGACTTTCCTCATGTCTGCGCTTGTTGGCTATTCTCTTTACCAACGGAAACGTCAATGACATAACCTTTTGCCGCATTTGATACGCGCTTTTTCTTGAATGACAAATCTCACATAAACTTCTAACCAAAGTTGCACGTTCTCAGGTTAAAATCAACAATTATACCTAGTTCCCTTTTTCTTTTTTTCCTCAATTATCATCTGTGGGCTATTGTTTTTCTCCCATATGTAAATAATAAGTTGAGAGGAGTGTTACAAGTTGTCAATAATACAGGTGTTTCCAGGAAATGACCACGATTTCTTTCCTGCTTGTTTCTTGAAAGTACATGAACAAATTATGAGCAGTAGTCTGATATCTTTTATGTTCTTAACCAATGACAAATGATCATAGCCTGCACACGTCCTCTCTTCTTTCCAGCTTGTTTCTTGAAAGTAAATGAACAAATTATGAGCAGTAGTCTGATATCTTTTATATCCTTAACCAATGACAAATGATCATAGCCTGCACACGTCGTCTCTAGTTCGGCTGTCATGAATGAAATCTCGTTGTTTCCATGTTCTTGCCTGCGCGATACACTAGTAGCGCAAATCAAGATAATTGAAGTTTCTTGGCTATTCATGGAAAGGGTTTCAACCTGTAGGTTTGCTTTATCAATTGTATACAAAACATAGTTCAGATGTATAATGGCAAGTGGCACGTCAGAAAGAAAACATTAGTTACTGACATTGCAGACTACTGATGATTGCATCGGAAAGGTGATACTTTAACGGAAGGGTAGCAGTACATTTTCAACATAAAGCAGTTTGGTTCTATACATGGCTTGTGTCAACCCACATCCGAATTACACCTCGGAGAGGTTAATTTATATGTAAAATCCTACACCTCCACCCATAGTCCTGACTAACCGGCAACCATGCATAATAACAAAACCTATCTCAGAAGATGATGTAGTGACGGCACTGGCAAAATCCCCAATTAATAATTGTAAAAAAACACCTCAAAATCAATTGGTCGTATAGCAGGGACTTTCTAGGCAACGGGGGGAATAAGTCCTTCATTCTTCAGGATATATGCAGCTATTGCAATTATAATGATGAATATAATAATCAACCAACTCAATCCTCCTGCAAGGAAATAAAAATCAAGAAAATGTAGTTTGTATTGCGAGAAAAGTAAAATTACGTGACTAGCATTAAGTAATAGCAGAAACAAAAAGAAAGGGAAAAGCTTAAATCTGTAACCCAAAAATTCAGGTTGTTTCCCGGAGGATTTAGTTTAGTTCAATTCAGTGCAAATCATCTGCTTTCAAAATCTGTCTTTCTTTCTGGTGACGCCTGGAAAAGCTTAAATCTGTAACCCAAAAATTCAGATTGTTTTCCGGAGGATTTAGTTTAGTTCAATTCAGTGCAAATCATCTGCTTTCAAAGTCTGTCTTTCTTTCTAGTGACGCCTAATAGAAAACTTTTCGTACGAAGCTTCTAGTCGTGATCCACAAAGAGGACGTTGCTTAAAGGATTAGAAGCTTCTCATTTTTTGCTTGCATCTCATATCAAAATCAATTTCACATGATAGACTCAGAAAGCACAGAGCATGCCCAAAAGTTAAAGAAGACCTATACTTTTGCAAACTTCTTTATGATGTGCACTATCTAACACAGTGCTTGGAAGAAAGTTACTGGTTTTTCATATCCATTAAGCAGGGTTGTACCCACGTGGGCCTAGATCAGAGCCTATCTAGGATCTTAGACATTGGCGGTGATGAGTTATTCTGTCATAGGCCCTCCTACTAAGATTTATTCTATCATAGGCCCTCCTACTGCACTCATTGATCACGGACTACATTTAGTAAATGCAATAATACATACCACTCTTCTTGTCTTTGACAAGCGTCACCCTTGCACTTGAGTCCATGGATGCAGAGACCAAAGCCCTGTATTCAAAGTACAACATGGTTCACTGCCAATTATTGTTCCTAAAAGGGGATGACAACTGGAAATGCTATTATAACATTATAGTGGTTATCATTATTATCATTATTATTAGTAACATCATCATCATCACCACCATCATTACTATATATGACAATTATTTTAATTTACAATTTACCATCCTACTTCAGCATCTTTTTGTACGTGTCTGTCATTTATGTACAAAATTTAGAGGCATTTTATGTGACCCGACAAATTCCCACCTTGAGTCATGAGAAAATCTCAATGCCGTCACGATTCCAAGATGTGCTTTCCTAACCATCATTTGGACCCGCATATCAGTCGAATTGACAAGTAAAACATCTCCTTGAATTGTGCCACTGTTTGCAATGGATACAATGAGCGTTGCATGATCATAAAGATGCTTTATATATTAGCTTAAACCTTCAAAAAGTAAAGAAGTGAAGAGGTTACATAGCCAGGTGCTTTCCATCAGGTGAGACATCAAAAGAAGAAGCTGGTTCTTTGACTACATGTTTTGAGCTCATCCTCTTCCATGAGCTTGTATTCCAAGTCAAAATACTTCCTCCTTTGCCTATGTATAGGAATTCCAAGTTAAAAAATAGTAAGTTATTTCCCATCCAGGTAAGGAGAGAAGTTGCTTAAAATTCTAAGTATTTACCTGTTATGGCAGCAATAAACAGAACCTGATTCTTCTCACTGTTTTGTGAGAATCTGCAGGAGGCAAAAACCTCATCCTGCAGGTAAAAGTTACGTTAATCCAATCAACTAAAAAGATTTTGCGGGATAAGGTATACTTGATTGGAAAAACATCATATTGGGCTACATATGAAGATATCATTAAGTTTCAGCAGTGTGACAACAGAGACAATTGACTTAAGTCGTTATACAAGGATTTCATGTAAAATTTCATTGCTTACATTTTCTTTAGACAAAGAAGCAACAACTGTTGTCGAACTCATATCCCAAACCCTACCAGGGCCACGGCTTCCCAATGAGACGAGAAATTTTCCATCAGGGCTGAACCATAAGCCAAAGATCTATAAGGTTCACAAATACTTCAAAAATAAGAGCTCTAACTTCGTGACGATTATTGTCAGACCTAAAGCATAAATCCTTCAAGGAAGTATGAGCTTCAGCCTCATCTAGAATAATTTCCATGCTAGGCCACTTGAAAACCCTTAAATTTCCATCCTGTAATGCATCGAATATCAGAACAACAATATCACATTTTCTTAAACTGAATGCAAATAAAAATATAGAGAAATAGATAAAGCAGTGTCTCTTCCTTATGGTTACTGCACAATAATTTTGGTGAATAATTCCATTCAAAATTTTTTTAATATCTTCATGTCACATTTACATGTGGATCTATCGGAAATAACCTCTCTATTAGGTAGGGGTAAGGCTAACATCAAACCTCCCCAAACTCCGCGTCGGTGTGGGATTTCAAATGGGTGTTGATGATGATGATTCTATTCAAAATTTAAAAATGTAAAGGATGTCTCTACCTCACCACCAACTGCAAGTACAGAACCTTGACTGTTAAAAGTCAATGCCAACTGTTGTCCTTTGTTTTGTAATTGCCTGAGATTCAGGCCCAGTTCGTTGGTGCCACATTCCTTGACTTCCTCCCACTTATAAAACCTGTAAAAACATAGTAAGATAGTGGATAAGTAATGCCTATGAACTGCAGACAGCAACACTAATAGCAAAAACCTGTGGATGAAAGATGAAAGATGATTCAGCAGCCCAGAAGAATGAACTGCAGCTCAACTCAGGTAAAGTAATAGTTCTCAGTCAGGTCACTGATTTTAACACAGTAGTCTACACAGAATACAAGAAGTGTAGCGCTTATAGCTATTCAGATGCATTATCCAAACAATGCTAGCATTATGCTTTGACCAGAACATCTAAGCCATGAATTTTCACAAACATATTGCACTATCAATCACTATGTAATGCCAACCATTGTATTTTCAGTCAGTAAGTTACTCCAATTCTCCTACATTCCATTTACTGTTTCCAATCCCCAATTAAAGTGGCAATGTATGTCTTGTGTCTAACACTTGATACAAAATCAAAGTTAAACCAATTACGATTATTAATCTTAAAGGACAACAAAGCGAGTAAAACACTTTCATAATAAAAACCCTGAAGAAATGATAGCAACAGTGACAATACTAACATAACCTTGGCATCACAATAATCGTAGGTCAAATAGAATGACATAAGGAACATTTACTGTTGACAATTAAGATAGCTTGATTTAGCTTTGTTAAAATAGATTAATTGACCAAACGCAATCTCCTGAAAAAAATTTCTTTTAACAACAACAGAAAACACAGATGAGATAAATACTTGCAACTATTTGGGAATGCACAAATTACGCCATCTCCTCCTGGATGAACAACCATTCTATAGGGCAAATCAGAACCGAATCCAAGCTTCGCTACCTAAACAAAAAACAATAATGCATTAAATAACCAAGATAAAAACACATCAACTTGCGAGGCTCCAACAGCCAATTCCAATATCAAATTTCACATAGACAAGTAAACGCACAAGGATTGAGACTACAATTCTCCGTCCTGAAATGAAAATTTAATTATGCAAATAGTTGGATCGTACGTACAGGAGGAGAGAGAGAGTTGGACGCGAAGTCGAAGAGAGAGAGTACAACGGCGTTAGGAATACCGTTGTGACCTTCGCCACCACCGCCAGCCAAGACGACGAAGTGCTGAGCAGAATTCTGGGAGGAGATCCCATCCCCCACCGAAGAAGACTCACCAGAGGGACGGTCGTCGTTATCATCGGCCTTGGATATAAGTTTTGAGCTGATCTCCTTGTAGGGAGCCCAAGCGGCCGCATAGAAAGGAATGCCGTATTTTTGAAGGTTCGGATGGTTCGGAATCTTGCTTTTTGCCATGCGACGGTAGTGGTTTACGGTGGCGATGGGTAGCTCTCACGTGGCACCAGACGCTACTGCGCTACTGTCAAATGTCAATAGCCGCCTTCTTTTTCTACACTTTCAGTGTTTTTCTATTCGTTTTATGTTATTAGAAGTATTACACATATATTTAAGAAGCATGAAATAATCTATAACATTTTTTTTCAATATACAAAACCAAAGAGATTACAGGAGCTTCATGGTTCTGTTTTTTTTTAAAACAAAATTGTTTCATGGTTTTGATATTCTAACAAATATGATCATATGATTGATTAATAATACATATAATGAAAAGACATAGACCAAAAATGTGTTGCTAATAGATTTAATATTGATGTTTATCACTGTTTCGACAATAGCTAAAGCGATATATTCTCAATTTTGTTGAGAGAAATCATTATGTTCAACAGAAAAACTATATTGATATTTTCTGTTATTCTTATATATTTTGTATTGATTATATTTAATTTTAATGGTTATTATAATCAATATTTATATTTCAAAGTCCTTATATAGATTGTTTTAATTGTAATCACAAGATGAAGTTAGGGATATCAAATGGTAAGCTATTATTAGTCTATATTTTTATCAATATATTAATACAAAAGTGAGTATTTCAATTATATTTTTAGAAATTACATAAGAGCACTCAAATTATAGGTGCCTTGTATGTATTTAGTGATGGTTAATGAGTTGAAGGTTTGTTACTGTAAAAAATTGTTTTAGACATCTTTTATGTGTTGGGATTAACAACCTTGTCCACAAAATTCATTGTTGCTCATAAGAGGTGAGTATATATTAATTCATTTAAATAATGCAAAATTGATATAAGTGTAATATTTTTATTTGTCTTTATCCTTTAGATCCCATATGACTACATTTCTTAGTCGTCTGATATAGATGACTCCAATATTGACACATTTTTAGATGTCCAATAGGTTTTGGATTTATATTAGTTGGATTCGTATTTACATTAGGACAAATTAAGGAATATTAATGTACTTTATCCATTGCATTAAATTTCTATGAAGATGAAGATTATGACTCTTCTTTAATATTTGGATACTATGTCTTAATTATTTACTCATGAATATAATGTTTATCCAAGTTTAGAGGAAAAAAATGTAGGTGGTGCTTTTAAAACATGCTAATTAATCGAGTAGAGGCTATGGTGATGCAAGGTTATTTCTTTATTATAACCCTTCTATGAAATATCAAAACTAAAAAAGCACAATGATATCACTTACAATATAATTGGACATAAGCATTATAAAAATGTATGTAAGTAACAAACCACAAATATACGTTCCTACTAACTTCTCCAAGTGTTACTCTATATCCTCTAGTTTCTCGTAGAAACCTAAATAATTATGTTGTTAACTAATTTGATGTAAATTACTTGAAATTGTATGTGAATATTCACTAACCATTATATTCCCAGCGATGTAATGTTTGACCTTGCAAATCCTTATTATGTGGGTCTTCTAATTAGATAATGTTGGGTTTCCATAGATTCATGCATCACACGCATGACAATGTAACGGAAGTGTCGGAATCTAAATCCCGATCGTATGAACCCTGAAAATCCAGAAACACACATGCATGCATAGACAGACCATAAGAACATGAAATTTAAACACTTGTACCTTTTGTTCTCCTCCTTTTTTGATTCTTCTCCTTATTTGGATTGTAGTAAACACTAAACCCTTCCTTGATTATCCAAGAACACACAAAGAAAAAGAAGAAGCAGTGTCTAAGGGCGGTTAGAACACCAAACTTGATGAGTTCAAGTATATGTTCAAATGGAGAGATAGATCAAGAATATCTTGCATGCAATTAGATTTATGCAACAATTGCATAAATTACATGAAGAAGACTCAAGACCACTCCTCTCTCTCTAGAACTCTTCTAAACTCCTTATGCTCTCACTTGAGTGTGTTAGAACATGTTAGACCACTCTTTAGTACATAAGTGAAGAACTCACTTATGTACATATGTCGTGCCTTAAGCCAAGATTGTGGCCTTCTTAAAACAACAATACACACCTTATGTTTTATCCGATCTTTTATGCGTGTGACTTTTAGGTTCCCAGTTATTTTAGGCACTTGAATCAACTCTTAATTCGAGTAATCATGGATGGTTTCATGTAAAAATCATGAAGAGTTTCATGATTCCAATTTACCAGAATTTAAGTGGAATAACACACGAACTCTTCGATAGTTAATTATCTAACTTACAAACCTTTCCATAGAAAATTGCCTTGCAATTCGTCCCTTCACCATTTTAACCTTACTTGGTTCAGAGTATGGACTATGTGTTAACTTCCACTAGAATGACTACGTCACATCTAGTCCAAGTGATGTTAGGTCTTGTCCTAAGATCTTATTACTCCATGTGTTATTAAAGACTCTCTTCATGACACATAACTGTTTTGGCTAGAGACTCCTGAGTAATAACCCTAACAAGAGACCATGGGTATCATCTCCTTCTATTAGGAGTGGTGAATCCTTTATTTGCTATCCAGTTGCCTTGAAATACCGATAGCTATACCCAATCACCACCCTAAGAGCGGCCTCATCTTGAGGTAACCAGGAATGATGTCAAAGCACAGTATTAGTATCTAATATATCCTTGAGTACCTCAAGTCTAGGGATATTTGTACTATTATTATGATGAGATTAATCATTGACATTTGATAGATCATCCGTATGATAATCTCATAGCAGGTCATCTGATGTACTTACTACTCTTGGTAAGCATCCACATGTTAACTTTAAACATCTCATGCTTACAGTTTGTGAGATCCACTACTTGATTAAATCAAGGAGTATAACATGTGATAGTTTATCTGGATTAATAATGTCTTGTCTTATTAATCCTATGACTAGGGATTATTTATATACTAACATAATTGCACATGGTAGGAATCTCATTATCATGATTTCATTATAATTTACTTCATGCTATGTTTTGCATTATGGACTTCATTAATTCAATTTAAGATCGACATCAATTCATATAGAAATGAACATCAAATTAATGAAAATTGCCTTTCGCTTTACTATTAAATAAAGTTTGTACAAAAGTGCTAAAGGTGATTACCTTTAGAGCACTGCTCTAACAATCTCCCACTTACACTAAAGCCAATCGCCTTTGTATCTAATATCATAGGTGAGTACACTAGAATCAAATTTCATTTGAGGAAGTGACTTAGTCAAAGGATTAGTGATGTTCTGATTTGTGGGCACTATCTCTATCTTCACATTAGCTCTTTCAATTATCTCCCTAATCAGGTGATATCTCCTGAGTATATGCTTGGACCTCTGATGAGAACTTGGTTCCTTGGCTTGAGCAATAACCCCATTGTTGTCACAGTACAATAGTATTGAGTCTACAATGCTCGAAACCACTCCAAGTTCCATAATGAACTTCTAGATCCAAATAGCTTATTTTGTCGCTTCTGCAGCTGCAATGTACTCTGACTCGGTCGTTGAATCTGCAGACGTCTCTTGTTTGGAACTTTTCCAACTGACTGCTCCACCATTCAGTTTGAAAACATAATCTGACTAGGATTTGGAGTCATCCTAGTCAGATTGAAAACTAGCATTCATATGTCTGCTCACTACGAGATCTCCATTTCCATATATCAAAAATACATCCTTAGTCTTTCTCAATTACTTTAGGATATTCTTGACAGCCACCTAGTGACATTTACCATAATTTGATTGATATCTGCTCGTAACATTTAAAGCATATGATATATCAAATCTTGTACATAACATAACATATATGATTGATCCTATTGTCGAAGCATACGGGATCATACTCATGTAAGTCCTCTCATCTTACGTCTTAGGATACATAGATTTCAAGAGTTTTATCCTATGAGTCATGGAAAGAAACCCTCTCTTGGACTGCTCTATGCTAAACCTCTTTAGCACTTTATATATGTATATTGACTGTGAAAAACCTAGCAACTTCTTTGATTTATCTCTATAGATCTTTATTACCAATATATAAGTTGCTTCTCTAAGGTCTTTCATGGAAAAATTTTGTGACAACCAAAATTTGACTGATTACAAACTTGAGACATCATTTCCTATTAGTAATACATCATATACATATAACACAAGGATTATGATAGCACTCCCACTAACCTTCATGTACATACAAGGTTCATCAGGATTTTTTGAGAAACCAAACTCTTTGATTGTCTCATCAAATTAGATGTTCCAACTCCTAAATGCTTGCTTCAATCCATAAATGGATTTCTAAAGCTTGCATACCTTTTTGCCATCTTTGGATATGAAACCCTCAAGTTGTATCATATACACATCCTCAACTAGGTTTCCATTCAAGAAAGCCTTCTTCACATCCATTTTCTATATTTCATAATCATAATGAGTAGTAATGGCTAGGAGTATTCTAATGGATTTAAGCATGGCTATGGGGCTAAATGTCTCGTCATAGTCAACTCCTTGTCCTTGACGATATCCTTTAGCAACTAGCCTCGCTTTATAGGCAATCACATTACCGTCCATTTTGATTTTCTTCTTGAAAATCCATTTGCACCTTATGGGTTTTAGCCCTTTGGGTGGGGCAACCAAAGTCTATACTTGGTTTTCAAACATGGAATCCATTTCAGACTTCATAGCTTGAAGCCATTTTTTAGATTCTGAACTCTTCAGGGCCTCTTAATAGGTTATAGGCTCATCATCCTCTATGAGCAATATGTCATTTGTTCACTTACGAGAAATCCATATCTCTCTAGAACATTGTGTATCCTACTTGACCTACGAACATTTTATATGTCAGAAGGTTCAACTGTTGTCTCATATATATGAACAACAATTTTAGGTTTAGGTAGTTGATCTGCGTTTATTTGAGCATCATGAACTTCATCAAGTTCAACTTTGCTCCCATTGTTTTCTCTTAGAAGAAACTCTTTTTTAAAAAAGACATCATGCTTTGAGACAAACACCTTTTTTCTCTAAAGCGTTATAGAACTGATATCCAATTTTTTCCTTAGGATATCTTATAAATAGACATTTGTCATATTTCACTTCACATAAGCTAGACAACCCCAGACTTTCATATAAGAAAGATAGGGCTTTTTGTTAGTCCATATCTCATATGGAATAAGATCAACTACTTTTGAATGGACTTTTGTTATCACATAAACAACAGTCTTGAGTGCATGATCCTAAAAGGATTTC
>JAOTAY010000189.1:8614478-8627657 GCA_025629805.1 Erythroxylum baracoense | reverse complement strand
ATTGTTATTTCATATTAATTGTGATTATTATTTATTATTTTGATTTTTAGAGACATGGTTAAAAATATACAGTACAACTGTATAATATGACAATGAACTATTTTGCAATTTTTAAAAAAATTCAAGGACTATTTTATAAATTTTAAAAATCTGGTATTGACCGGTACTGGTACAGTACCATACCAGAACCCAATTCGATACCAAGTCCGATACGGTATTCGTAACATTGATAAGACCATAACTTCATATATAACCTTTTATAGATCCTTGTACCATCATAATAGCTACCTATTTATCCTTATAACATTGGGATTTGATCACCTATAACCAATACTTTCTTTGAAGATCATCCATCTTCTCACTAATTGGCTAATTTAGGTTCCTCCTAAACTTGTGTAAAAGATTTTTTTCTATCCATTTTCTATTAGCTTGCTTGTTTCTTTGTACTTTCATGTAACTATACTTGTTTTCTAATATCTTAATAGTATTTTTTTTCATTTCTAATCCAGCCAGCATAAACCCTAAATAGACATTGTGGCTCACAAGTAGCCTTTATTCTTACAACAAATCGTGCCATTAAAACATATATCTATTTGTAATTGCATAATTTATGATTTCTTCCAAAAATTGCATCTCATTCTTAAACTTCATGCTAATTTCAAACCCAAAAATCCTTCATATCCACTTTTAGATTAAACATAATGTATGTTTTTTCTTCTAATAGATTCCTTGAACCATCTATAATCACTACAAATTATTGATTGAACTTTGGCAGTATTATCCTCATATTCACTACAGCAATCATATGAACTCCTCTTTTGTCTTTGTGAAATTTTTGTATTAGTAGCCTCTTCTTTTCCACTGCTTTCAAACCCATCCACAACATTGTTGCATTCAAACTTGCTATAGACATTCTTGGTACATTTCCTTTTATCTGCTCTTATAGTAACATATTTTTCATTATCAGATGCGTATATCTCATTTTCAATTAAATTATCTCCAAATTCACTTATTTACATAACAATGATATCTTCATCATCTTGTTCTAAGTGAACTTAGAACATCTACTTTTCACTTATATTATGTTATGTAATAGTTTTATAATTGTCGATATTAAAATCATATTCTTCACCATCTATGGTAGGATTCTTATAACCATATTATAATAATCTTCAACATTGTGGTATTTCATTTCTTACATGCGGTTTAACATTGACAACATGTCAAAAAATTATAAAACGTAAAGACTACACTATGTCTTTTATATTCTGACACTCCTTTTAAAACTAGCATGTTGATGTCATTAACATTGATTTTGTTCTTCCTTTCAATCTTGTCTCCAATATATATTTTGTCATTTTTATACAACACCCAACCATAATGAAATTCAAAATTCATCAACATTTGCATTACACATAATTGTAGCAATAGTTTTTAATAGACTATATTAAGATGGTCCTAGTAATATAAAAAGTTCCTAATCTCATTAATACCTTGTCTCGCTAATGTTTTTGCTTTAAGAAAAGACAAGTTAAAAGTTACATGAAAGCAACTGCCTTACTTCCACCAATATTCACATTTATAATTGTAATTATAGCTAAGTTATAGCATACTAATCTTATCCATCTTTTTAGTTGTTGCATATAAGGAGAAGAGAAAATGCTTGTGTACAAGAACATGTCAAATAAAAGTTTAGGTTCCTTTATTTTTTGGTAGCATTAATCTTATATATTTTTACCTTCTATAATAGTTTTAATATAAAAATTGTCAATATTAGTTTAGTATTACTATTGATCAATTAGATATCATTTTTTAATATCACATATACCCTATCTACAAATGTAAACCAATAGAAAAAAAGAGTTGTTTGACAGGAAGAAATGTTTTGACATTACTGATGGTAAAGCCAAAGGTTCCTTTACCTCTACAAATACTCCAAACTATGAATAATTCATATAGATTTGAAAGCTATCAACATATTTCTTCATGAAAATATAAGCACTAAGATCTTTGATTTTGATATGGCAAGAATTTTCAACACAAACAACATGGAAGTCGCGAATCATATTGTTGGAATATAGCGCAAATAGAAAATAAATGTTATAACTTTGTTCCTTATTAGCGTATGCTTAGAATATAACTTCAGATAAATCTCAATCTGAAAACATCTATATGGGATGAACTATGGTTAAGAGAAACTGTTCCTTTAACTACTTATTCTCCATCACTAATTGAATTGAGTTATTGACAAGATGTTGGTGCAATAGGTTATTAACTAAAGCACTAGATTATTAACTAATCATTAGGAAGAAGGAGGTCATTAATATAATAGATTAAGTAGTATGGGAATCAAAGATACCATATTGAATCTATAATGTTACGTTGAAGACAGTTAATGGCGATAGTGAAGCTTTCAACAAAAGGTGCAACTGTGTATTGGTGAAACAATGTGACTTTGGTGGTAGTGTAGCACCCCAATCCCGCAAGACCCGAGCCCGACATCGATGGGTGATATCCGAGTCCGTGCCCTGCGAAGGTGGAGTGCTAGAACACTCAATCGGTCAAATCTCATTACAAAGTTTTTCTCCTTTTTGAAACAATGCACACTTTTGCGAAAAATCAATAATCAATTCGGGTCCGTTTCATTCATAAACTTTTTCAATCACAGCCATACAATCATTAGAATTACAATGCCATTTGGGCTCATTACTAAAATAGAAGACTTGTAGTCATAATTCATTACACTTCAAAATCGGTAGGTAACGGGATGTTACAGGTAGTGGCAGTGAAGCAGCAAAAGAAGAATGGGAGAGGCAAAATCTGGTGTGGGGAGAGGCAGAGGAGAAGGTAATTTCAACGTAGTATATAATCATAGGACATTTCATTACCCTAGGAGAATATTCAACAACTTTAATTTCCAAAGGAAGATTCCATATTATGCATAAACACAAAGAGGTATAAGAAATGCTATATATATATAAATATATATATATATAAATATATATATATATATATACACGTATGTATCATCATCACTCATATAACATGGTATGTTATTTTTATGGA
Source organism: Erythroxylum baracoense (assembly GCA_025629805.1). Lineage (NCBI taxonomy): Eukaryota > Viridiplantae > Streptophyta > Magnoliopsida > Malpighiales > Erythroxylaceae > Erythroxylum > Erythroxylum baracoense. Next base: position 8,624,591 of record JAOTAY010000189.1, on the reverse strand, counting down.
AAGTATGGACATATTGATAGATTTTATTTTTTAAAACAAAGAATCTTAATTAAACCCTTGAAATATTATTTCAATTGATGCCTTCATAGTTAAATTTTAAAAGGAGTTAAATTTGTTTCCCTTTCAATTATATTGATTCATCTTTAATTTTGTTCAATTTTGGTATTCTGGGCAGTTTTTCAAGTTTCATGTTTCTATTTTTAAAATTTTAGGGATTTTTAAAATTATACATTTTTTATGAAATTGATTGTTGAATATTGAAATTATGCTTTTATTTATTTCAATTTTAACCTCTAATTTTGTCAAAACTTGCCCTTGGGTGATTTAATTGAATCTTTCAACTTAGGCACAATACCAAAATTGAGAATTTTTCATATTAGACACAATTAGGGATGCTTCTATCAAGATAGACCTTTTGTTTTGACTCTTTCAATATTTAATAACATTCTTTGGTGAGAAAGTTTATCATTCTTAATCAAATACATTTTAATTATTTCTACCAAGGTAGTTTGAAGTATAATGCTTTATATTTTTCATTTTTAGATAATGATTTATTTTTGATGATTCCAAGAAGGGGGAGAGAGATTGGCGATATTTAATTTAAGGAGAGCAATAACATTAAGAGGGAGTGATTGTTCTATCATATGATATGCTTGAGTAAATTTATGTTACATTTACGTATTGATATTTCTTTAATATTGAATATCATTTTTGTTCTTGATATTAAATTATGTTATTGATATTGTACAATGTTTTATTCATGAATTCAGGGGGAGCTAAACACTGTCTTCATATTTGTTTATACGTTTAATTTTATTATTGTTTTCTATTATCACAAATGTTTGTTCATCATCAAAAAGTGGGAGATTTTTTAACTAAGGGAGGTTTCTTCTTATAATAACAAAGTATAATTACTACTAATAAGTTTATTACTTTGATGTAAAACAATATAAAAACAAAATAAGGTCATAAACTCAAGAAGATATCTTATAAAGTTTATAAAGAGAATTTGAATTTTACAACCATCAAAGTGAAGATCAAACCAAGAGTAAAACAAGATCAAAGAATATCAAGGTCATTCTTTAGTTTGTAATATTAATTTTAATCTCACTTTGTTAATTTGATGCTCTAAAAGGTTCACCGTGTATAAACATTTCATTTCTCTTCATTGCATGAGTTTTTACATTCATTAAAAGGCATTGAAGCTTTTGATTTTAATAGAAAAATCTTTTTCTCTTTTCAACAAAATTCAGGGAACATTTTAGGAAGTTTTTAAATCATAATTAGATTTAAAATTTGGTTTTGTGTATTTAAAGGTGTTAGAATCAAGTTTTTTGGGTGATTGATTAACATATATTGGTTGATGGTCAATTAATATATGTTGAAGTTGTTAAATTTGATGTACCATGAGTTTGTTGTAACATTAGTTTGTGTATTAGTCGACCAATATAATATGCTTACTAGTTTACCAATATATAAATGGCTAGTGAGTCTAGAGCTTTTATTCTATACTGGTCGACCCATGCATTATATATAGTCATTATAAGTACTAGTTTTTGGCTCCAACTACTAGTTAAAGTCCTAAAGCACTATAAATAGGTGTTTTCTTATTGGTTTTATAATTAAGAAAGTTTTGGGTGTTGTATACACACATTTCAAATAGCTCTTCAATTTTTAAAGTATCATTGTGTCAACTTTGAATGAGTGAGCTATTTTGGACTTATCAAGTGATAAAGTGAGGAATTTTAAGTTATAATATTTGGTTTAGGGAATTTGTTATTATACTTGGGATTCTTTCAAGTGAAAATAAGGTTCCTCTTCACCTTGGAAGAAGATTGTAAGAAAGGTTCCTCTTTACTGAGAAAGATTGTGCAAAAATTATTACTCATCTTGAAAAAAGAATTATAGTAAAATTCCAAGAAGAGTTTTAAGAGTGAATGTAGGAAAGGACTGTTTGCTGAACCACTATAAATTGATTTGCATTCTCTCTTTCGTATTCTCTTTAAATTATTTATCAATTATTTGATTAATTTATATTAAGCAATTTCCTTATACTTATTTATATTGATTTTTTAATTAATTACATTAGATATAAAAATTGTTGGATTTTGTAAACACTTAATTCACCTCCCCTTCTGGGTGCCACTAGGGACTAACAATTATTATTTATATAATCTATTTTTTTTGTTCTTTTTAATAAGAATAATGTTATGAAAATTTCTAGCATTTTTGTCTCCATCCCTCAAATAGTTAACCTTGGTTTTTTATTAATAAGGTTTAATGGTTCTCTAAAGCCTAAATGTAGGCTTTAAGGGCTTCCTTTTCTTTTATTCTTTCTATTATATCCTTGCGAAAGAAGTCCAGGCTTTTCTAGTTGTTGTATAAATCTTGTCTTCCACAGGTGATAGTTGAACTGTTTTTTTTTATTTTGTGTTTGTATAGATTTTACAATTCAATCTTTGCTACCTTTATTTTCCTTACACATTTAAAGGATTTATAACCTCTATATTGGTTTACTTCTCATGATTGCTTCTTCAAGTCCCTCTTCATCTAAAATTATTATAAAATCAAAAGCGATAGCTGACCTTTCTAGACTTGGTTCCCAATATTACCTCAATGGGGAAATGGTCTGAATAGAGAGAATTATAGAAGTGAGCAATACTATTGGAGTATTTATAGATCCATAGTGAGTTAACCAATTTTTGATAAGTTTTTTTTAGATAGAACAATTTTCCTCCTACTTATTGTTCTAAGTGAAGTAAGTTCCAATCAAATATACGTTAATAACTTAGTATCATTCAAACAATCAATGCAGTTTTCACTTATACTCTTATTATTGAGTCTATCACCTTTAGCTTCTTAGAAGAGTAGAGTGGTGTTGTTAAAGTCCCCTAAAACTAACCAAAGGCTTTTAATTGAGGACCTTAGAGTAGATAGATCCCTCTATAACAATTTCCTTTAAAACTCATGATTTACTATATAAACAAAAATGACCTTAAAAGACTTAAGATTCTAATCCAAGTTTATCATTAAATGAATAAATTGGTTAAAGATTATAACTTGGATTATTGATACTCTTCTTAGATCATAGGCTATAATGATCCTCCCTTTTTTTTGTTATTGGTGGTTAGAAAGGATAGACCAATTCTTTCCAAACACCTCATTTGTTATTAGGATTTTGCTCTCTTTGATTTTTCTCTCCAAGAGTCTAGTTAAGTAAAAACTTTTAAAACGTCAAAAAATAATAAATCATCTCTTCTTTTTTAGGTTAACTCATTCCTCTCTCATTCTAAGATAAAATCATGGGAATAGGTAAGGGTCTGGAGTCTTTTCTTCTTAGGTTTCCTTCCATGTTTCCTTTTAATGAAAGCTTCATAAGAGTCTTTAGGTGTTGATTGACCTAAGGAAAATTCTTTTTCCATATTTTCCTTATGTTTAGAATCATATTTAATCCAATAAGAGTCCATATTCATTAAATTTTGCTTTAAGGGGCTTGAGATATCATCATTATGCATATGGAACATTAAACTATAGCCTGATTGTGTTTTATATATTGATCTAGGAATTGATGGTGGCACATCCCTCTTCTTCTACCGAGGTTTATACTTCTTTTTTTATTATCTTCTAAGTGTTGGAGATATAAAGGAATTTCAATGAGGAACTTAGATGTTTAAGTCTTGTCACACATGTGCAAATAACTTCCTTCTAAGCAGGATGAGTATATTCTATGTTAGGTCTAGAATGAGTTTTACGGTCACTATTTTTTATTTCATTTGCTAAACCTGATTGAAATAACTTTCTAGTGTCTCTCCATACTTAGTTATCTCTTTATAAGGATGGTTTACTAAATCCTCTACTATCTTATCAATCTCACTCAATCTTATAATCTTAAGCCTTTTAGGTAGTTGGGAATTGATTTCTACCCTAACGCATGTTCTTGTGTATCTAACCCTTTTCATAATGATAGTATGTTTATCTAAGCACTGAGGTTTTCCAATTAAGCTTGATAAATAGCTTAGTCTAAGTGTGGACCAATACTTTAGAGGCAAGTAGTGAAATTTTACCCATATCGAGATATGCTTCACTTTCATCCCTTTTAGGCTAGACTTGCTTTCCATTTCACCAGGAATAACAACTTTCCTAATGTTCTAATTTTGTGATTTTCTTTATGTTCTCCTACTATTTTAAAGAGGAAGAGGTCCATTTCATTTATAAGTATGTCCTTGAGGCCAAGCTTCGACTAATTACTGAAGGATTATTTTTTGTTTACAAGAAATGCTAGTCCTTTATCAATAAAAAAATCTAACCACTTGACTCTAGGTTCTCTTAAGAAAAGATTACAGAGGAGTTTAAGTAGGCTCAAAATTTCTCAAGACATGAACTTGAAGGGCAGTAGATGGATTTGGGTTTAGAAGGGAGGTAGAAGGCTTTGGTGCTTAAGAGGGTGTAGAGTTTAATATTGGAATGGAGGTTTGTAAGTGGGAGGAGGTTCTAGGAGGGCTATGAGACGAAGACCTAGAGAGAGTGGGTAAAGGAAGATTGAGTAGGAAGGAGACATCAAACAACCGATAATGGAGAGAGTAACAAGCATCTAGTTTATTTCCTAAACTAGAAAAGAACCTTAAAATCAAGAACGTGGGAAAGATTTTGCCTTCCTAGCAGTCATAAAATTGTTAAGTTATTTGGATGAGAGAAAAAGGTGTTAGGAGAAAAAGAATTCTAGAGAGAGAAAGTATAACTAGTTTCCTACATCATCATGTTAGGTATAAAACAATTACAAGCTTTACAATATTTTTACTTTTTTATAAGAACAAAAATTACTTGACTATTTGCAAGATCATTGTATGAGATTGTTTGAGAGATAATTCTGGAAGATTTAACAGTTCTTTGTTAGACTAAGTGAGGTCTTAACTTACTTACTAATGAATTTACCTTTATTAATATTAGTAACTCAATTATATGGACTCAAGTAAGGTCTTAACTTAATTATCCAATTACTTGCTTTCCTTATATTCTATTTTAAGTAGTAAATTACTTTTGTTTAGTATAATTGGTGTTAAGTGTTAATGAACCAAATTTTTTTACATATAGGTTAAGCTTCAAAATGGTTCTTGAAGAAGGAAAAAGACAAGTTTTATGTCCATTATGCAACTCTGCCATTTATCCCTATTAAGAATTATGGTGATAAACTTTAAGAGATATATCAATGTCATATATAAGACAAAATTTAGTGACATTTTATAATTGATTAATATCTTATAAACTTTAAAGATAATAAATAAGATACTAACACCATGACAACATATTGAAATTTGATGCATATAATGGACAGATATAGTATTTTAAGAGACTTGTTCCACTTAATTTAACCTATTAAAAGTATAAATAAGGAGTACAATTGAAAGAATTTGCTATAATATGATAATTGTTGTCAATAGAAGAAGATAATTGCATGACTTTTCATACTAATATAAGATAGTGATGATATATATATATATACTTAATTCATGTTTTGAAAATTTGATTCTAAATTTAGATCCAACATTGACATAATCTACAAGGAATAATGATAAATATATTGTTGAGTCAATAGTAGTTGATTCAAGTTTATTCAAAAAATTTGTATATGTTGGATCAAGAATGACTTATGCTTAACATAAATGAAAAAAATTAAAGCTAGATAGTAAGATTGATATGGTGAATTTCAAATTAATTTTCCTTAGTTATCCACAAAGAATGATTTCTTTAATAAATCTATCCATAAATTTATTCTATTAATGGTACAAATTTTATAAAAAGTGGAATTTTACATTATACAATATTGAGTCATGCAATATTTACTTCATTGTGAGTATACCTTGATACAACTTTCCTTCTATAGTTCCACTCAAATGAATTCCTAAGATTCCACATAAGATATGGAATGGTAAGACTCTTAAAGTGTCAAAGACAATGATTTAGGGATTAGGTGCTTACCTTAAGCATATTTCATCCAATAACTTTACAAATAAATTAAATAATAGCAAGTTATGAGATATCCAAAAGGTTGAATACAACTCAATTAATTAACATATTTCTTTCAATGATACCTATAAGGATAATAGTTCTTAAGATAAATAATGGGAGTTAAACAGAATTTAAAATAGTTCAAATCTTATAATAATACATCTAAAAGGAACTAAATCTTTTGTTTAATACATTTAATGTATAGATAAATTTTTCGAGATGTTAAAAATCCACTTCAATGATGAATTCAAAAGGTTTATTTTAAAAATTAATATAAATGTATTGCATATCTACAAAAGTTAGTAGAAGTATTGTTGTACTATTTAGTGGGAGTATGTAAATGACATGATGCTTATAGAGAACAAAGTTTCACATTTTCAATTGATGAAAAATAATAGTCTAAGAACAACTCTTAATTGGATATGAAAAGAAATAACTTAAATTATGGAAATAAATATCTATAGAGAAAATTTTAAAATTTTATTTACTATTCTTATCAAAGTATATAGATGATGTTCTAAAGGTGTTCAAAATTTGAGATATTGAAAACTCGTATTAGTGACGTCTATTATCCTATATATAAGTTAGTTTTAAAGTTGAATTTCATTTTAATTTTAACTTTATTTTGACAATAACAAAATCAAGTCCTAGTTAAGGTATATTTTACTCTTAATAATGGTATTTTTTTAGTTTTAAAAATTCTATTGTAGCATCAATTAATAATCAAGTCATTATACATTTTTTATTTGTAAGTGACAATAGTTGTTTGGTTAATAAGTTTTTAATTAACTTAGTACATTTCATTGTAATGTTAAAAAATAGTATAGCACATGAGATTAGATCCATTACGCAAGCTAGTAGTTATGGTTTCATAAACACTCCAAGCATATATTTAGGCAATTCCCCTTGTCATGATGATAATTAAGATAAAAGTAGTGAGGATTAAGTAAATGCTCGATAAATTGATGATAAAGCAAACACACATAAGAGATACTTTTAACTCAAATAAAACGACAGGGGCCTTTCGAAGTTTAAAACAACAATAGCCTGCAAAGCAAGAGGAGCCTGTTATGCGATAGGACCCTGTTTAAGCAATAACAGCCTATTAAGTGATAGAAGCCTGTTAAATGATAGGACCTTGCTAAAGGATAAATCCAGTTAAGACAATTTAAAACATAAGGCGCCTGTTAAAATGAAAGGAACCTTTAGCAAATTGAAAACAGAAGGAGCCTACTATAACAGTGAAGGAGCCTCTTGTTGAAATAAACACACACATAATATAATCTAGAAATATAAAAGTTAAGAGGGAGAAGGAAGTAGTCGATTTATACTTATTCGACTTATAATTCAAGCCTACGTCCAGTCCCAAAGCATCCAACTTGAGTGTTTCACTATGAAAATCTAAGTAGGAATTTGATGAGTCTTTTTAAGCTCACGAGTACATATTTTTCAGGGTTCTCTAACTTTCCACACTAGTAGTATTTTGCTAGCGTCTACAAGCTCTCAACAAATGAAAAAGTAATTTGCTGCATATGAGCTTCAATAATCTCTCACAAAAATAATTGTCACTTTCTAAGGCATAAGAGATTTCGTTCAAGATATGACTTTTAGGAATATTGATGCTTCTGAAGTATTTCAAAGATTCTGGCTTCTATCCCCTCGTTTGCAAAATGCAGTGGCTCTTCTTTAAATAGGCATTTTTTCAACTAATCATTGCTTCATTTCTATTTTGAGTTGACTTTGAATCTTCAATATTATCTTTACTAGAATCTTGCAATAATCAATCGTTAAGAGAAATCTAGAGACTGACGAAATATATGATTAGCAGGATCCTTTTGGATTTTGTAAAATAATAAGGTAAGTTCATAAAGAAAGTTCTTGCAAGAAAGAAAGCATTTATCTTATGATTTTATTTCCTATTAAGAATTATACCGTTACCTTCAAAAGGAAATAAATCAATTTTGAATTTTGAAATAGTAGATGTTCATCATCAAAACCATGAATAAGCCTGATGACAAACAATAATAGATATATTTTCAAAATTTAAATAAAAAAACAGATTTTGAGAAATACCTATAAACTTTATAAGTTCATAAGTTCTTACTGATTAGAAGGAGCCTTTCCTTTCTACCATAAAGACTTCACATCAAAATATATCACAGGTTATATCATCAATTCTTAAGAAAGTATATCAAATGTCATATATCAAAATATATCTCCTTAATTCTCCCCCTTTGTCATTATCAAAAAATACAAAAAATAAAGAAATGGGGAGGAAGTCAAATAAAATAGAGTATAAATAGAGACAAATCGATTATCACAGTCAGGAAGAATTTCTTCTAAGACGAATTTGCAAATCCAGGATTTGGTTTTAGAGGTTGTCAATTTGTTCATGCAATTGATCCAGGGTAGAGTGAATTTCCCTCAGCAGTTGAAGAAATTGATCATTCACGCTATTTTTGTTCTGAGGGGGAACAGGAGCCAGTTGCTCTAAAATAGGACCTACAATTTCTAGTATCCTTTCAAACCTCTACTCTGAGGCAGGACCCAAGAGGCCAGCTACTCTTTCAGTTTTCTTCTCCACCCAGATATTTCCCTTCAACTTATACCTAAACTGATATGGAATGGAGGAATGAAACTTTCCAGCCTCATACCACGTCGTATTATCAAAAGAAACACCAACAAAGGAAAAGATCTTGGTCAACAGCATTCCAAAAGGTAGACCTTCAATAGTGTTCTTGTGGCTTCCCTTGTACCATGAACCTTCTTTATAAACTTACCTTATTAAAAAATGGTTTATCCAAAAGGATCCTACTTATTATGAAGTTCATATATTAACCGCATGATTAGTGGAAGATTTTTGACAAAGATGACATCAAAGATATTCGAAATTAAATCCATCCAATTGACTAAAGATGTAAGTGAAGTAACAACTAGTTGAAAGAAAAGCCTACTTAAGGAAGAGCAACTATTTTTGCTAACAAAGATCATACTTTTAAAATACAGTTATAACATAAATTCGTTTGAAAGTGAAATCATTGTAAAATTCTCTTGTTCTTTAGAAAGTGAAAATATTTTGAGAGAGATCAATATAGCTCATATTGAGCAAACTTCATTTTCTCTTAAGAGCTTGTAGAATCTAGATAAATACTACTAGTGTGGAAGGAACCTTGAAAAATATGTACTCATGAGCTTGAAAAGGCTCATCAAATTATAGTGAAAAACTCAAGTTGGATACTTAGGGAGTGGATGTAGGCTTGGTTTGTAAGCCAAACCAGTATAAATCAACTATGTTCTTCTCTCCCTTTTCTTAAATTTTTTATTTCCATATTATATTTTTTTGTGTGTTCATTGTAGCAAGAGGCTCCTTCAATTCTAAAATAGATTCCTTTAGTTTATAACTTGCTAGAGATTCCTTTCATTTCAATAGAAGCCTTCTGTTTTAAAATTGTTTTTAACTGGACTTATTCTTTAGCAAGTTACTATCATCTAACAGGCTCCTATTGTTTTTAATTTTTAATAGGCACCAGTCTTTATCCGAATTGAAAGTAGTTTTTGAAAAATGTTTAAGCCACACGCAAGAAGGGGGTAAATCTTATAGAATTCTATCTCTGTGTGATTATCCAAATTGTAACAAGATCTCCATATGGTGATATGGTATAAGATATTTAAATTATTAATTTAGTGCAAACGAGAGATTGTTAGTTTATGTCCTATAGCCAAATGGTTAATTACATGTTGTGACACTAATTTATTAAAAGCATTATTTATCTTATACATATTTTTTAATTAATTAACTTGCAAGATATCATTCATAAGATAAACATGCTTTGTAGATAAAATTGTAATGATATTATAATCATGAGTTTCATATTACATTTAAGTTTCATATTACATTTATGTACTATCTTAAATTGTTTTTTATCATCACTTTTTTAATAGTGGACATTAATAGAGCAAAGAATAGAAAATGTTATATTTATTCCTTCTTAAGGAAGTTTTAATATATATATATATATATATAAACACTTAAATAATCACATGAGTGTTTGTTAAAAAATAAGTTTACTAAACTTATCCAATATGAAAATTCCATACGGAAGATTA
>JAOTAY010000189.1:8594485-8608106 GCA_025629805.1 Erythroxylum baracoense | reverse complement strand
TGATCAAACATAGATCATGAATTGTTGTGTATGATATTGAGTTGAAGTGGAAGTGGGAATGAAGAGGAAATAATAAGTACATGAGTTATAAATGATAGACTAAGCAAAAGAGATGAACTAGGATGAAAATGAAGTTAAAAGTGTGCTAAAGTATGTTATATGCAGTGTTTTACTGAACATACATCTGTATATTGGCCATCTGTGAATATCCAAATTGGATGAATTTTGATTTAGAGTAAACTAGAAACATAAGGATACATTTTTTATGAAGGAATGGGATTTGAAATCTGTCTTTAGGAGTCTTGAAATTTGGCTTCAAATTGAGAATGGTGTTTTGTCGAGGTATAAGAATAGTCTGTAGTATTTTGATTATAACGTGCATGATACTAATCTAAAATGCATGAATTTGATGTCATTAGAAACTTAATACATAGAGGAACATTTTATTAGAAGAAAGTAGTGCCTAAAAACCTCTTTGTCTAGGTCACAATGGTCATACCAAACTAACCTAAAAATCTATCATGAGAAAAACTGGAAAACTGCAGGAATACTAGGAAATTTGTTTCTGTCACGATCATGGCAGGGGATGCCATGATCTTGGCAGTAATTTTTCATGGTAATGTGGTGATGAACCAATTAAGGATGAGGTATATAATTATGATGTGTTTGGGCTTAATTGGGACTTAAAAGGAACATAAATGATGTTGGAAAAGTTGGTTAAATGTGTGATAAGTTTGATTAATCTTGATGTTATACCTTGAAGGAAAAGGATTTTTGAAGGTAATGCATCTAAATTTGAAATGTTTATAGTGTTAAATGAGGACATAACAAAAATGAATGAATTGTTTGATGCATTATAAATAAGACGTAGTATGGAAGGAGATTGGATTTCATGAATAATGAGATTAAGTTTGAAATGTTGAATCAAATAAGTAGAGGATTAGAGAGTTTAATGCAATAAATTGGTAATGTAATTAGCATGGAATGAAATTGCATTAATGCATATGAATTTGGGAAAATTTGGAGTAGAATTGATGTTAGTATAAGTGTTAAATTCATTTGGATGAAGGAAGAAAAGTGCAGGGCATGATCGTGGCCCTTACAGCACGATTATGGCCTAATAAAATAAGGTTCTGTCATGATCGTAGCAGGGACACCACGATCGTGGCCTGATGTATGGAGAAAAAGAGTTGTCTCTTGAGTGATTTTTGAACCAATCAATGCTAGGGTGTTTCCATATGAGGTAATTAGACTTGAATGAGACCTTGAGTGAACGTAGCGAATGATGAATAAGATGAGTAAAGCAAGGAAAGTGCATTAGATATTAAAGAATGATTGAAAGATGTTAATTAATTATGAGATGTGAATAAAGGAAATATACCGGGATTGTCAGAATGAGCATGCATTACACCTTACACACACATATATATGTATAATGAAATGTTTATGTGATTGTGCAATTAATAATATATGTGCACTATATGTGTTGCATGAAATTGATATACAGGATTCAACATTTGCATCCAGACGTTTCCAGATCATGGAAGCTAATGCTAATCTGGAGTGTACTGTGAGTCAACCTAGATGGTCTCACTTTCATTGTTTGTTCTGTTTTAAATTTCTGTATTGAATTACTGTTGAATGTGAATGTGATTGATACAATTCCGAACATTAATAGTTTAAGGAGTTTGATAAATGTGAGAACATAGAAAGTGCTCATTGTATGTGAATTGAACTGAAATAAATGATTTTCAACATTATTGTTGAATGCCGGACATCGATCCGATGAATATATGTGAATGAATGTGGAAAATTGAGCACTAGTGATTGTTTGAAAATATGTGAATGTAGTGCACACCATTATATGAATGCATGAAAGATAAAGACAATTGTGATCGAAGTTGCCAGTGAAAAAGAGCTTAAAGCTTAGGCATTTGTGGTAAGAGCCTAAGGCCCAATATATAAAAAGTCATGTATCTCCAATGGATAAGGGACAGTATGATAGAGCCCAGTATTTGCAACGGATATTGGACAGTGAAAAGGTACTCAGTCATAACAATGAAATAAATGAATGTGAGTCTCATGTACATTGCATATATAATTGATATGTATGTTTAAATGATTGAAATGCACTATTTGAATAATTTCTGAATGTGAAATATGAATTAAGTGAATATGAAGTGTATGTGATTCAACATGATGATTAGTGAAATGATGTGAATTATGTAATTACATGAATTAATGTGTTATGTGATTGAGGAGCCATCGAGGATGGTCCACTCACTGATTTCGCAAAGCTCAACCCAATATTGCAAGATTTTTTTAAGGCTCAGGGAGATCTCCAATTAGACAAATTGGAATCTAACCACTGCTTTTGAGTAAGAGATAGAGGTTGGGATCAATTGGCATCTGCATATGTTTTCTGTAAAATTTGTATTAAAATATTGTATTCCGCAAGCTTCATTTACTGTACAAATGAATTATGTTTGTAATAACAGTTATGGTCAAATACATTTTGTATTTTGAAATGGGCCTAAATATTTATTGAAATTCCGACAATGTGTTTAATGTTTGATCAAATGTGATGTTTGAAAAAAAATATGCAAAGAGTTTTGTTTGACTGCTTTAGCGCACTGCTTTCACAGGGTGTGTGTCTGAATGTCATCAGGATGTACGGATACGTGCTTGGTGGAAGTGGGGTGCTACATATTTGCTATATGATTCAGAAACACAACCTTCTTTTTAATTTGATTTCAAGCATTGTTCCAGTAAAAGCTTCACTAGTTAGACTAATGGCTTACATTGAGACTATTGTATGTTATGAGAACAAAATCATCAATCCTATTCTGAACTCAATGAATTAAAGTATAATTGTAGTTCAATTTAGTGGCACTCTCCAAATTCTTATATGTTCTTCAAAGCTCCTATAGTAGTGTGTTGGTTATTGGCACCCAGTTGATATGCAGAATGACGATAATATTTTGTAGATTCCACATTTACATATATTTGTAATATAAGTTCCTCCAATATTATGCTATTAGTCCTACAAAGGGCCAAAATCCTTAAATACAAAAGTACAATTTGCCTATAAGAGGAAAGATACTAAGCACAATAAATTAAAGATGAAACAAAGAAAAATAATCAAAATAGAGAAAAACATACCATTTAATCACGTGTGAAGAGGAGAAAAAACTTTTTAGATGATGGCGAGATTAATGTGCAAAGAGGAGCAACCTAGTGATGAGACGGTGGGCAAGTGGGTTCATAAACGATGGGCAAACTGGTGAATGAGCAGACTGTGGCTAGAGATGGATTCCGTCTGCAATTGGTGAAATTAGATGGGTTAGGGTTAAGTATATTTTTCATCTTTTAATTATTTTATGTAATATTAATTAATTAATTTTTACAAAATATGATGCATACATAAATTACATTTGGCATCCTACAGTTGTGGCAAGTTAATATTGTATTTGTCAAAAATTGAAAGTTTGGATATGTAATTATCACTTTCTAATGTTCAAGTTATAATTGAAAAATTAAAGAAAGTTTAGAATTTTTTATAATTAACTTTTAAATAATTCATATCTTATTATGAATAAGTATAAGTTCTGTAGGAGTTAACACTCTTGACTATCTATATTATTTTTAAAAATTCTTTCAACTTATTCGTATGTATACTTTTGCAACCAGACAATTTAACCTTTAATAATATAATTTTGATCCCATTCCAGACTACCATGTAGCTATTACCAAATAAATGGAGATTACGAAGTTTTGAGATTCTTAAAATGAACTTTTCGTCCATATATCTCAAAAATAAAAATAGGGAAAAAAGAAATGACCGGCTCCCTAAGTCGCTGTAATAGGTCAGGATATGCACAAACGTTCTTTTGTTTTGACGCATCCCAATGTATTGAACCTTATTTCAACTTTTAGGATTATTTGCTGAGGAAGAAGAAGTAAAAGAATTGTACTATATCTCATATCAATTAGGTTAATAGTTGCAAGATTATTTATGCGTTCGTATTATCGAAATGATTTTCTATGAAAATGACTGATTTGTATGTAAATATTTATGAGTAATAGGTTATTTTGTTTATCTCTTGTGCTTCATTTTGTCCACATCAATTACTAATGGTTCATTTTGTGTATATTAGTTACTTATGCATATTAATTAGCTTTGGAACCCATAGAAAAAGGAGGTTATTAAGCCTTCATCCACACTACAATCTTTGCCAACTTGTTTATAATTATAATTAGTTGCGCGCTGTTGAATATATACAAGGATGAAGAATGTTCTTCAATCCATGTCATTAAAGGAGCATCAAGTAATTACTGTGACCCGTAACAATCAACTGTGTAAGCAAATGAAGCTACATTAAAGTTTTAGAACAATATTTATGGCCTTATTACTATATATATATATATTATTAAACTTGGCTTGTTTCATCTTATTGTCTCTTTTTTACGTAAGGAAACACTGGCCTAAGATCTTGTTATACAGGACTCGATGATTGAGCCTTGACTGTTGATGAAAGTCCAGCAACAGCTTCTCCAATCGTCAAGTAAAGGGTACCGTGTGCCATTAAATCTCTGGCTTCTTCAGATCTTTGCAGTTTTTCCATCACCTCTCCAACAGGATTCACTAGCACAAGCTGTGGCAACGTCCAACCAACATATCAGCTAAGTATGCTCATGGCAACTGAAAAGGCGAAGGAATTGAAACATAATTGCTTGCCTGAATTCCCCTATTTTCTAATGCTTTCTTCAAATCCTTGAAGAGAGAGACTCCTGTGGTATCTATGGAACTCACACCTAAAACGTAAAATTTTGGATGAATAGCAATCAAGTATAACATGCTAGTCCTTGTATGTAGAACTTACTTTGCTCCTTTTTTGATGTTCAATCTATTTGCTTGGTGCGAGATCTATTTAAGTATTGTACATAGATTACCTGACAGATCTAGGATCAGGAACTTGATACTTGATTTCTTCTTGCCCACTTTATCTTCTTGGAATTCTTCTATCCATCTCAGGGTCCTATTAGAGAAGTAACAACTTCCACAGTATTGGAAACAATTATGGGAAAACACAAATTTCCATCATAGATCATTTGATTGTTGAAAGAACAATCAACCTTTCTTTCAGATATGTTGTATTAGTGAAATTGATTGGAGCTTCAATGCTAAATACGAGGAAACCAGGGATGCTCAGGGCTTCCTTGTAATGATCAAGATTGCGATATATGTCAGTCCCAGGTATGTTGCCCAGTATTACTGTCTTTGGCCTTGTAACTTGTAGTAGGATCTTGAATATAGATATACCAATCTGTTGTCACCTTCACATCGTTATGATTTGACTTGTATAGTATTGTTAGTATAAATCTAAGTGTGTTCTACAAACATCGGATAAATGGAATTTCAAAAAGCAGAGAACTGAAAACTCACGGCAATAGCAAGGCCTTCTTGGACAGAGATGAATACAACGCCAAAAAATGCAGATAACAGGACGATGAAATCAAATTTGTCAATCTTCCAGATACTGTAAGCAGCTGGAATATCTATCAGACCAACTACTGCTGTTATTATGATGGCCGCCAACACAACATTTGGTGTGTATTGGAATAGAGGCATCAGGAAGAGGAGTGTCACCATTACTGTTACTGCCATTACAATGTTAGAAACTGCTGTTTTTGCCCCTGCATTATGATTAACTGCTGATCGAGAAAAAGCACCTGCAATATTTCACATACTTGTACATTAATGTGATACTAATGCCCTTAAAATCTGTAGTTATAAGCATCTTTTGTGGGAATAAGAGCACCTTAGAGAGTAAATGTTCACCTGTTGTAACATAACAGGAAGTGGCTGATCCAATTATGTTCATTATCCCAATTGCCATCATCTCCTTATTTCCATCCACTTGGTAGTTTCTCAGAGCAGCGAAAGTTCTTCCCACTGCAATTCCCTCCTGTTTCAAGCAATGTAAAACATCAGCAGATACTACCGTACTAGAACAGAGCAGCTATTTCTGGAGACTTGTACTTTTTTTGGCTTTATGTTCAGGTCTCATAAGTAGTACTGCATACCAACTACTTATGTGCATGTATCTCATTCATGCAAAACTAGAAAAATAGCAAAAATTGTTCGCAGAGACCCATTTCTCTATAAAATTAAACGAACAAGAAAATCATTTTAATTTTTGTGCAAATCGATAATGAATTGCAATTTTGAGGGTAGAAACCACTCATACAATTAACTAGTACCAGGTGATGGAAAAGAGAAACTCACAGTGAGGGACAAAATGGCAGTAACAAAGCCAGTTTTTATAACAAGTCCAAGGTGGGTTCCATGGAAACGCAGCATGTTCCATGACGGAGGGTTTAATCCTTCTTCCAGTTTTCCTATCTAATAACAACAGCATCCCAAATTAAGGGCTAATATTTAATATGAACAGATATTTCTTATGTTTTGCACTGGGACCCGAGGACTTACTATACTGATACCATGACGTTGACCCTTGAATGCAAAAACCAGGATTGTAGATAGGATCACAGAGGTAAGAGGGGCCCCAGCTGAAATCCAATACAACTTTGGTTTTCTCATGCTCTGCATGCCACCCACTCCAAGGTCAATGTACATTTAATTAAAAAATGAGGTAGGGTCATTTTTTAATTTGATAAACATTAAAAATTATAGGTTGGAATGACAAAACAGTATTTTTTGCAAAAGAATACAAGTACAATGTTATGTACGTGGAAGACCATCTAACAATGTGTTAAGTAGTCGTAGTTAATTGGTGGAAGAATGACTGATGTTTAATAAGACTTTGGGTATGACCAAAACTTTGAATAATATATGTGTCTGTTTACATTTATTCTTATTGTGGGAGTTACCTGACTTCAATCAGGACGTTTTTAGAAATACCTTTAAATCAAAATGGAACATAAAACATTTTTAATAAAATGAAACGGAATGGAATAAAATAAAATAGAATAGAGTAGAATGATTTATAATGGAATGAAATATAAATAGATGTAATATTAAAAAATTATTGTTTGAAAAAAATAGAAGAGTTCATAATATAATATAGTGAAATATTATTTAAATAAAGAGTTCATAATATAATATAGTGTAGAGTTGTTTATCATTTTATATTTCATCTTAAACTTTCTAAATCAAAGATTTGTCATTTTTGTTGTATGTAATAGAATGAGATGTAATATGAAACTATTTTCTTCTATCTCGTTCCATTTCGTTCTAGCCCTGCCAAACATAACATTACTACACACGCGATGATAAATAGAATAGACTGGACTGGAGGGTGTAACTTACAATGTATCTTGCCAGTAGAAGAAAGGCGAGAAAGCAGACGCCCATTAATATTGTTTGCCATGACCACTGCACAATAACAACTAATATTAATATTGCATGTGTTACAACAATGGTTCATGACTTCTCATATTTGATAGCCTTACATATCGGAATTCGATCCTCTGTCTAGACGTTTTGGACATTGAACAACGTTTCGAGCATTGAACAGGGTTAGACAGAGTTATTTTGGAACGATATCCAAACGACGCTTTCGGAAAAAATATATGTAGTTTTTCGGAAAGTAAACTAATATTAACAAAGAAAATATGTCCAACATTTTAAGTAAGTCAGTGATGGATACAACTCTCTCTATATCCATCCTTTTTCATCTCCAAAGTCTGCAAACGCATAAATGGACAGGAAGTCCTTTTGCACCCCTCAAGTCTTTACTCTTTTTGACTCTTTTAGTCCCTTTTTACATAAAGAGTTTTCTTATATTGTTGTTGTAGAGAACTACTAGGAGAATACATTATAAAGCAAGCAAATTCCTTTACATATATAGTAGATGCTAAAAACCAGAAAAGTCGTCGTTTCTCCATCATTATGTTTGGACGAAATCCAAGGGGAGGGGTCTGGTTATTGTAATAGTTAGAAGATACCAATAATATCAACGTGTTTACCTCATCAGTTCTGTGAAAAACAGAGCTTACGACAGGAACCAGGCTCATTTGTTTGGTAAAATGAGTTATTCCAAGCAGGCCCTTAAGCTGTTGCAGAGAGACAATAATAGCTGCTCCTGCCATGAATCCAATTAAAGTAGCCTTGGAGAGAAAATCAATAATAAACCCAAGCCTGCAGCAGTCGTTTAGATCATCATTTACCGTGAAGCAGTGACTTCAATGGCAAGGAAATGAAAACAAAAATGGAGAATAAACAAGTTACCTCAGCAGTCCAAGGGAAGCTTGAAGTACACCAGCGCAAAATGTTGAAGTAAAAGCTAGTTGCAGATACAAGACAGGGTCATGAGAAGGGGACACTTCTTGTCTAAGCATCGATCCTAGTACTAGTGAAGCAATAGAAACAGGTCCCACCGCCAAGTCCCTGGAACTTCCAAGAACAGCATACACAAGAGGAGGTACAAAGCTTGAATCTGCATAAATATTGTATAAAAACCATCAAAAACTTTTGTTCAATGGATAGCAAAGTAGGAGTTGTAATTGTACATCAAAAAAAGAGAGAGAGAGAAGAACTTGAGATACACTCACATAGACCTACTATAGGAGGTAGACTAGCAAGCTTTGCATAGCTGATACCCTGAAAGGTGATGATTAAAAGGGTTAGTCAAGTAGGCAAAATAAATCTTCTTTTCCTAAACCTGACCCTAAAAGAAATAAGAAAGCAGAAACTGCTCATTCAAGTAAGCAACCTGGGGAATGGCTAAGCTGGCAATTGTAAGGCCAGAGATGATATCTGATTTGAAGAGCTTGAAGCTGTAATTAGGACCCCATTGAAGAATAGGAAAAATATATTGAGCAGCAAGAATCCATTTGTTGTTAAAGGTTTGTCCTTTGAATTGGCGAAAAGGGTCATCAGGGAAGAAAGTTTCTTTGAGTCTGGTTTTGAGCTTCTGTAAGGTGCTTCTGCGGGGTGGTTGGGCAACTTTCTGTGCTTCTACTGGTGTTATTTCTACGCAATGAGAGTGGATGCCACTAGTAGTGTCGTCGGGCTCCATTGTCGAGAATGTCATGTTCATGTGTACGAGCAAATGCCACCAATTTTTATGGAAGGCTTCACCTGATCAATCAGTTAAATTGTGCCACCGCTAAAGGGGGCACAAATACTTTGTCCAAAGGGAAGCAAAGTGAGAGAAACAAAGAGAAAGATGTAACCTTATCAAAATGGATTCCTACATTTTCTAAAGACAATGTGGAATGAAAAGACGAGGGTGTATATTTCTTTAGCTTGACCAAAAGTACGCTTTTCAAGGATAGCTTATTAATTATTAATAACTATCATTTATTTTATAAAAATAAGACTTTATTAGATATTGATAAGCATTAATAATTACTAATGGTTAGCCAACAATTTTTTAATTTGAATGAGTCATCACATAAAATGTATTTCCAAATCTAATAGTGCTAAAATGAAGGAAGTCAGTCACGATCTTTTACGACCTATATTATATAAAGATGAAACAGTGTAAATGACATATCAAGTTGGGCTCGCTGAGGAATTTTGATTGAAAAATATGAACTTAGTGTTTCTCTACCAAATAATCACAGAAACTAATTAAGTTGGCCTGTTCTGTCTTCACTTCCAGCGGAATGCTTACATTGATTCCGAATTTGAATACATAACTGTTAAGATAGTATGATTTCTTATTAATGATTGTATATTAATATTTGAGATAGAATGTTGTGAATTGTTACATATGGATTGAGAATTTGGAGAAGACGTTGATTGTTAACCATGTTGATTAAGAATTTTGAATATATTGATCGTTAATATAGAAACTTCAAACTTATCAAGTCAAATGCAAGATACCTCTTTAATTGAACTCTACTTAATCTAACGTATTTATGCACAAAACTTTCTGAGTATAAAAATGATCATATTATACTTTTCTCTTGTGATATCTGATTTAAAATGTAGGAAACAATAAAAGTACAGACTAGTTGTCGACGTTGCAAGATTAACTACGCATGGAGTTAAAATATTCTAATGAATAAAGAAGAACTAAAATTTATCTATCGTATAGAAGAATTAATAAGATCATGCTTTTTGGAAAAATGAAAAAGAGTGTATGAGCAGCGATCTGATGGAAAGGGGGAGAGTGAGTGTGAGAGTGAGTGTGACAAGCAGATGGATACACAAGCGGCCGGAATTTGACAAAGAGATACGAGTGAGTGGGCTAGTGGCCACACGGGAGACGCTAGGTTTTAGACACGTATATCGTTACGTGCACTCACCACTCGGCGCCGGTTCAGATCCTCTGTTTTAACTCTATTTTTGTTCACAATATAACGTTGTTTTATGTTAAATTTTTTATTTATTAAGTTTTTATTTTAATCATTGTATCTTTCAACTCTTCATATTTTACAAAAATTATAAAATTAATTTTTATTTTGTAATTTTATTTTTATTCATACTGATATTGTTTTAATATTTTTTAACTTAATAACTGTTTAATAACTATAATTAAAATATCTTAAATATACTTTTAATAACTAAACAATATATTAAAAATAAATGTTGCTTATTAAATTATTTATTTAATAAAATGTGATAATTTTTTACTCATATTTATGGATAAGTATAAGATTTTAAATTTAATTAGTGTATCTTTATTAATAATAAAGATCAAATCACATTAACATTAACAACTAAAATTTTTTATTAAAAATTAAGTACAAAAATGAAAAATAAAATAAAAGCAAAATCAAACAAAATGACCCCTTAATTTCTTGCATATAAGTGAGTATAAAATAGGTCATAAATAATAAGAATTGAAATATAAATATAAATATAAATGCATTATATTTTAAAAATAAAAATACAATATACTGAAATATAAAATATGCGCATGATTTATATATTTAATTTAATTAACACTCTTATCTTAAATAATTTAAAAACTATATAAATATCAACAACTTGTAAATAAAATTTTTAAACAAACATTCATATGCACCATTAACTAAAAACAATCAAATAAAAAATAAAAAAATACCATAGATAATTTAAATTTTTTTTGTAGAATATGATATTTGATTTATAATACAATGTGGTTTGAGAACGAAAATAAATTTGAAATTTTTTATTTGCAAAGTCAATGTGGATCGTTCACACTAAGTTCAAAAGTTTACAAATTGAATAGTAAAATTTTCTCTTATCACCTATTTAAAATTTTATTTTTTGAATATGCTGATTATTTAGATTTTAGTAATTATTTTTTATAATATTCTTTTTAATAAAAAAAGTCTGTCTACGGATTCAGAATTATTTAACTTCGTTTTCGTTTTATCATTTTAGAGCTTAAACAAGCTTTTGTGACCTGACTTCTCTCCCGGCGACGGCGCTTTAGTTTTTAATGTTCCATTCTCACCCACGTCTCAGTCGTACGTATAATTTAGGCTTATGCATTTTGATCAGCAAGCAAATAGTCGTATAGTTATTGTTTCTTCACAAAATAATATAACTTTGTCGTTAACTTTAATTAAAGGATAATAGTTCTTCCCACTAAACTAAGCACAAGACGACAAGTCTTATAATGCCCAACAGTAAAAAAGTAAGCAAAATCTCAATTGGTAGTTACAAATTAGTCAAAATCTGAATGATTGTTGCATATCTTATTGTTTACTAGTCATATCAACTTCAAATTGCCCCATCTCCTCCAAAACCAAGATAACTTAGGTTTTAGGTTAATAATTTTTTCTGTTAGCCTACGAAGAGTCTTAGGAGGGTCCTAATTATAGGAAGACGCCTTTAAGTCATCCACATCCAAATTTATTCTCGCTAACACCAGGTCAGCCTGTAAGGAGTAAAGTACTGGTAAAACAGATCTCTCCATTCTTTTACGTTCTTGAACACTAGCAATCCTTGGATATTATTCATGAAAGAAAATTATTTGTACCTTATTTGCTATTAGTAATGTTCAAATATTTTTTTGCTATTATTTGTAGAAATATATTAAACAAAAGCAATTATAAAATTATTTAATATTTTATGCAATTTAATAGTTAATAAATTAATAGTAATATAGAACTCGTAATGATTAATTAGAAGATATAATTGTTTAATTTGAAATTTGTACGTAAATCCTGTATATTATATAAAATGGTAAGAAAGAGGTCAAAAATTTAGATTCTATTATCAAGGTGTTCAATAATCTTACACAATCATCATATCTAAACCAATGATATAAAAATTGGATTGGACCAGCTAGTTTGATCGAGTTAAGCTTGAACCGAACTGGTTTTTAGTTTGGTTTTTACTTTTAATCGTTGAGAAAGAAATCTGGTCAATTAAATAATAAATCGACCAGTTTCCTTTGAGTTGTTAATTGAATGAATTTTTGTGACTCCTAAAACACCTTATCAGTGTAAAAAGATAAGAGTATTGTGTGATTGGCAATTAAGAAATCAACATATTGTAGTCAAAACCAATTTGGAACCAAGTTTGAGCAAATGGGTAGCTGAGTTTGGTACCAAAAATCAGAACAAAAGCTTGAAACAGGCAAAGAGATTTCTTGAAACACCAAATGCAATCTTCATTCTAATAGACCATGGAAAAGGAAGAATTGCCTAAGAGCAACAAATCACAACAATTCGACTTTCACCACCATCTTCAACAACACTCCATCTCTAAAAAATTATGATTGATGTTAACTAAATCTTAGAAGAAAAAAAAAAAGAAGATTCTAAAATCTACATTATCTTCAATGTAATGAGAGCTATAGTTGGAGCAGAGAGATTTCTTGGTAGGAATGATGAGTTCATGGTTGAAGCGGAGGCTAATGTTTGGCTACCGGAGAGGAAAAGGAAAGGAGGCTTGAGTGGCTATTCGAGATGTGGTGAACTTAATTTCCAAATGTCTTTGATAAAAATTAGAACTTTGGAATCTTCTTCAAGAAAAACTTGATAGGATATGTGGGGAGGGAAATAAAGACAAATTTAGCTAGGACAATATCTTCAAGTTAGGGTAATAATTTTCCTCCTTTTATCCCTTTCTTTTATTTTTTCTTTTCCTTTTTACAATTATTTGTGTTTTCTCGAGCAAAATCTTTTATTTTTAATTAAATGAGTCTTCCTCTTAAATTTTAATTACAAAATAATGACTAAAACTTCAATTACACACCATATATACATTAATAGACTAATAAAACATATCTAAAATAATAATTTAATTTAATTTAAAATAATTATAATTAATTATTAATTTAATTTGTTCGATTTAAATTTAAATATTGAGTTAGATCATCGTATAAGTAGCATTTGATTAGCTTATATATAATATTTATGTCACATGTATTCTAATATTATTTTTAACTGGTTCTAAAAAAAGGGGATTGTTCTAAAAAATAAAATTATTTGAGTACTGTTGGACCCCGATTTCTTCTTCAATATGTTTGAGATTATTTTATTTTTTTATTGTGATTAGGCTTTAATTATAAAGTTTTTGAGGGGTGGAAAATTTTTTTTTATTAAGATTGATGGATTAAATTTTGAAAGCTTATGGTGTTAATTGAGATTGAAAGAACATGTTCTTGTAAGGGTAATTTAGGAAGTTCACTAAAGAGATTAGAATTTA
>JAOTAY010000189.1:8559819-8580632 GCA_025629805.1 Erythroxylum baracoense | reverse complement strand
TTAGATATATATGATAAAGTCCATGGAATAATTATACATTGCAAATGAAATTATAATGAGATTATAATTATGAGATTATCTCAATTTGAGATGATAGATTTAGGTTTATATCTTACTTTCTTAATATTGAAGTGAAGCTAACATATCAAGAGATACTTATTCCTCAAAAGAAATATGCTTAAGATATTTTAAAGAAGTTCTAGATGGAAGCCTACAAGTTAATATTGACTCCAATTAGAGGAAGATTGAATCTTTACAAAGATGGAAGTGGAGAGCTGGTTGATGTAACAAACTTTAGAAGACTTTTGTTTTTAGAAAAACAAACTTTAGAAGGCTTGTTACAAGTTTAAGGTATTTAATGATAAAAAGACCAGATATTATTTATAGAGTTGAACTTATGAGTAAATTTATGGAAGCAGCAAAATAATCTCATTGGCAAGCTACAAAAATAATTCTTAGATATATCAAAGGTATGTTGGATAATGAAATCTTTTACTTAAATGGTAATAAAATGAAGCTAGTTACATATACTGATAGTGATTAGGCTGATAACACAGAAAATTGGAAAAGTACTTCTGATTATATTTTTAGTTTTTATTCATGAGCATTTTCTTGGTCATTCGAGAAACATCAATTTATGGTCCTTTCAATGGCAAAAGTAGAATATATTGTAATAACAAGTTATGCAACCCAAATAGTTTGGCTGCGGAGAATGCTTGGCGAATTACAACATTAGCAAGACAGTCTAAAGTGAATTTTTTGTGATAACAAATCAATAATTGCCCTAGCCAAGAATATGTTTTTCCATGGTAGAAGCAAGCATATTGATAATAAATATCATTATATTCCTGATTTGGACAAAGAAAATGAGATCACGATTAAGTTTTGTATTTTACAGGATCAAATTGCATATACGTTTAAAAAACCACTGAAAACTAAATTGTTTACAAACACAAGAAGAAGCTTGGAATGATCAAAGAAGCTTAAAGGAGGCTGATGGAGATTAATCTTAGTTTGTCCATTACTTAATCACGAAGAAAATGACTTGTTAGTGTACAGCTATTTTCATTAGTTGTCACATGTTGTTTTGTTAGTTATCAAGATTATGATATTAGTTATCAAATTAAGATAAAAGTTGCCAAAGTCTATCAAAATAAAAACATGTGTTGTAAAATAGTTTTCATATGTAGTATAAACCCACTTATAATGCAAGTATAAAAGGGGTTGTTATGCTCCAAAAATTGTTGTAATAGGAGATAAAAGGTGAGGTGCAAAAATCAAGTTAACAAACTCCAATAAATTTGAATTAGAGTGATGAAAGATATTTTGTAAGGCTATAACAGAAGCTTATGCTGTATTAAAAGAGTGTTTTCAATAAATTTTGTGAGTTCTTTGTTCAATCAAAATAATTTATTTTAATTTTTTAACCCATATTGTAATTGGAGTGTTTGTTACTCTTCAATAGTTATTGTACTTCACTTTTATT
This sequence comes from Erythroxylum baracoense, assembly GCA_025629805.1. Classification (NCBI taxonomy): domain Eukaryota; kingdom Viridiplantae; phylum Streptophyta; class Magnoliopsida; order Malpighiales; family Erythroxylaceae; genus Erythroxylum; species Erythroxylum baracoense. Next base: position 8,579,146 of record JAOTAY010000189.1, on the reverse strand, counting down.
ATAATTATTTTAATTTTCATTTCACAAAAAATTATTTTAATAGTTTTCATCATCATCAAAATTAATATTATTCAAAATACTCGTATACACCAATAAATTATTTAAGGGATACAGGAAAATCATAAACAATATTAAACTTTGATAGTCATGGAAAGATCTCTAAAATAATGACTATATAACTTTTTCTTTTTTTAATTATAGTCTTAAGGACCCAGTTTTCTTCTTTCCTCCTCCTGCTTTAACCGATATTTCTCTTTGTTTGTGATTGAACAATGTCCGGTTGTATGGATAGCACTACAAAATGATAAGGATTGACAAAGAGAAAGGCAGAAACTGGAAAGGACAAAAAGCAATCATTTATGTTTGGAATTAAAGAAACGTCAGAATAAGGCATAAAATCAAAGTCAAGCGAAAAAGGAGCACAGTATATCAATGATGAGTTTTAGAGGCATCATCTTGTTTAATAATGATCATTCAAGTCAGTTGCACTTGCTCTGATTATTGATAGCCATGAAAGATTGCTGCCCTGCAATTTTATGTCCTGCGTTGAAGTATCAATGCAGACTCTGAGATCGAAAGTTATTCTTGGTTAGCTTATTGTTTCTTAGCCAGTACTGAGTGCAGCTTACGAATACAATATATATATGGTATAGATAATATTGGAGTTTTCCTTTCTTTTCTTTTCTTTTTTTACTGATCAAACTCTGTAAAAAATTTGGTATCTGAATATTTGAAAAAAGTATTGAATTAACAAAGAAAGAAAAGAAAGTATGACTTATGATTAGGCTCAGTAAGTTGCAAACCTTTCCCTCTATAAATAGTCGTGTTGCTGCTTACAAATTGTTTAACACGAGGAGCTATTTGCAATTAAGACACTTGTTACGAAAAAAAATTTAATTTTCACTTATTTTTGTATTAAATTTTCTTTTGCCTTTATTAACAGAGTAAATACTTTCCACCAAATTGTTAATTATTTATATGCATTTTTCTCTTCTTTATCCCAAGTTACAATTTTATAGGAGATTTTTTAAAAGAAGTATACAATAAAAGAGGGCAATATGTGTGTAGGAAGTTGGAACTAGAATATTCAGTATAGATATTGAAAGGGACAAGCACTTAAAGAGATTCAGCTAGAGGAGGATGACATCAACATTATCTCTTGCACCATTCTCAGAATCTTATCATAATAATGCCCCGAAAAGACAATTATCTGCACCATGCATAATGCCACTAACTTGTTGGAGCTTGAAGACGGCATGATGGACATATCTTTCTTCTCCACCACCGCCTGTTGCGTTTTATTCTCTGCGAAAAGAAAATGGAAATCTCCTAAGGCTGCTTCTACTACTTTTTCATTTGAAGTGTGGTTGACATTGCAATGGACCAAAATTCCCTTTCTGCAATTCCACCATCGGTCACCGTGTCAATCTAAAAGCACACTGATCCTATACCTAATTGTTCCTTCGGAATACATGTTTAGAAGAGCAATTGTTGTCCGGCCAAGAGGACCATTCTGCTTTCTGAAAAAAGTTATGGTGCATAGCTAGTGGATTCTTGTTCTATGAACTATGGAGTTTTCACCCAAGCCTGTTTATTTTATCCGCTCCTTTAGCCAGTGCTTATGACGCATTTCGTTGTCCGTCTCTCTTTGCTTTAACGAAACTTAGACGCGAACAAATTTGTATTACAAATCACTTGTTCCGAAACTAGTCAAAATCCGATCCTGACCGTAACAGTATAATTACGAAACTTTTTTGTCTTTTAATTTCTCGAAAATTAAAATCATTTTAATTCTATAAAATGATTAATATAAATCAAAATAAAGCGAAAACTTAACTCATACTTTATTATGAGTCTTGATCTTTATCTTGTTGAATCTCTCGAATCGTTTTCAAAACCGATTCGTCTCAACCACCGTAACCACAAAAATATCCAGCCTCTAACAGTTTTTACAAAATGAATAGAGAGAATTTTGTAATTATTACAGAGAAGGTTAAACAAGAAGTGTTAACTCCATAGAGAAGGTTAAACAAGAAGTGTTAACTCCATAGAGTTTAAATCTATTTATAATAATCTTTGGACGTTTTAATAATTTAATTGAAATTAAATTACAATTTCAATTAAACTTAAATATCAATTATGTTTAAATAAGATTCAATATTTTATATTGATCATTATTTATTAAATATCTTATATTTAACCATAAAGTTTTTCAAACTTTACAATTAAGTCCAACTTGATTAAAATAACTTTGTTCTCTTCAACTCATTCTATATGTGAGACCCATTAGGTTCTCAAATATGTTAGCAATGATTATAGAATATAATTCTAATTATATAATCTAATTAATAATTAGAATTAGATAAATTAAATCTTTTTTAATTTATCTTTAATTATCCAACTAAACAATTTATAATCATAGATCAAGATTGGTGTCTAGCAATGCATTATGACCACCCAAATATTTAGGAATGTTAAAGTAGTTTTAACTAACCTTTCCGTGCATGATTTTTCCATATAGTTCAATCATTTCATCATACAATGTTCCGATTAAACACAGGACATAGAATTAGTGTCTACTCTATTTTAAGTCCAATCATATTAGTTGTTTGCCATTAGCTATTGATTCAATTAATGACATTTGTAAACTATTTACAAAATGTCATTCTACTTTGGCCAAAGATTTCCTGAATCAATACTAATCGAGAACAATTGAACATTCTCCCCAATTACTTTAGGGTGATGAATTTTATCTTGATCATACAACTACCTCCATATAGAATGTTACATCTAATGACTACCGATTGACCGACCCACAATTAAATAGGTCATAAGTAGTATGAAAACATAACAATCTCTATGCAAGATAACTTTGGTGACCTCAAATCAAATGATCATTTATATAATCATTACAATGAGAATTCCATAGACATAGAAGTAATATTCTAAATGAATTTCTTATGTTGGGCCTGTTTACTGAACTTGTTCTCTAACAAACACCCACACATTGTTTAAGTATCTCTATACTTTAGTCAATGAGATCGACTCTTTCTTTCATAAGGAAAAAATAAAACATATGTTAGTCTTTTTATGTTCTATTAATATATAATCTTAATAAAACAATTACTATGAACAATTTAGAGTTAACACATAAATGCAATATAAATATCATAATTATAATTTTATTTGCAATGTACAACTATCATATAGATTTTATCATATACATCTCAACATGTACATAATAAAAAATATTTTTAAATTATTGTCACTAAATTACAACTAAAGCAATCGGTGTAAACCAACATCACTTGCATAAGATCTTCTCTTTTTATTTTCTGTTGGCAATTTTTTCAATAGTGAATCATCAAACGCCAGTCATTCGAATAAGGAGCGTGATGTCCGCATTTGATTTCTGTTCATAGCGTCCAAAATCATTTGGATAGGACAGCAATAAGAAGAGGAATCTTCTTGGGTACACTTCATTATCAAATCCTCGCATCCAAGACACAACAAAGTTCTATATCGTGTTAGGGCAGGAAAATGGAACAAATCATAGTTGACCGATGACCAACCTGGAATGGCCCATATAAACATCGTTTCAGCATCAGTTGGTCTATGCTTATGGACCAACAACCGTAGTCGTACTTGCTTTCATGACGAGAATCAATCCGCCAAGACCAATACCACAAACAAGTTTTCTTTGTTAACCACAAACAAGTTTTCTTTGTTAAAGAAATCAAACCTACCCCTATTTCGAAAGAAACTAAGAACGATCATATTGGGGTCTTGGCAATCAAGTAGCATAGGTCTCCCATTTGAATTATTGGTCTAAAGTTTGCTTTAGTATATGGCATCATGAGTCTTAGAAAAGGGAAAAGCTACATGATCCAAACTTTAGTGATCTTCAGGAGCCACCACATCATGTTAGGGCACGTTATGTGATGTGGAAGGATAATTTAGGCAATTTATTAAAAACGTGCTTGAAGTTATCTTTTCCTATCTAACACTGCCTGGCACTGAGAAGTCAAGGTCGAAAACTAAAGAATTTTTGGTGAGCACAAATCTTTTCCCTTCTGCAATAAACAAAAACCAATATGATGAGAAAGATTTCGGTGAACAAAGCAGAAACATCATGCAACAAAACCAATCCATCGAACAGAAAACCCATCACGGAGAAGATGAAAGTCTAAGGAGATTTTCCTGCATAAAAGGATAAACATTCCAACAATGTAGAAGGATCTATTTGTTAATGCAAATTGTAAGAAGATTAGTTTTTTTTTTATGTGGATTAGAGATTTTGGTATCTGAGTTTGTCGCAAAAAGCTTATGGGGAATCTTGATTCTTGTAGAATTAAATTTTAAAAAATATATATTACTAATTTTAACCAATTATTTTAGTTATATAGCCAATTAATATCAGTTGCCCAATCATACTGCAAGTGAACGCAAAGCCGGGATTTCTTTTATTTAGGTTGACTTAAGAATGCGTTTTCGCCCTCTACCCCAATGATACAAAGAGAAGATGGGGCTAGCTCAAATGATCTCTGTCCCTTCCAACCTCTCTTGTAGGAGGACAACTAATTATGTTATTAGTTGCTGAATACGGTTAAATGAATTACCCAAAGAGAACTTGTATTCTGATAATGTTTTTACTGTGAATAATAGTTTAATTATGTTGATGTCATGAGGTTTGGTTGTAAGTGTTTATTGATTTTCAAGTGTACGATTTATTTGGAATAGAATATTTATCTAAGTTGCCTATATTGTGATGATTGGCAGAATGAGTTCTCTGTAGATATAACGGTTCCATATAGTTGTTTGAAGTATCTTGAGATAAAGATGTGGTTGGAAATGAGAATGAAATTTGAAATTTTGAAAATAGTTTTTAACGTGTATAAGAAATGTGTCAAGTGTCATGATTTGCAATTTCTAAAAAGGGAGGATGGAAAGATGAAGATGGAGAGTTTAAAACCATAATTTTTCATTTGTCACCAAGCTTAGTTATATAAATCTTTATGATCCAAAATTTTCTCTATTTCTATTTTTAATTGTTCTCTAAATTTTTTTATCAATACGAGATAATCCCAACATAATACATAAGACTTATGATGAGTGTCTTTTTATTGATATTTTAATTAGTTTTCTGTAGGAGGGCACTGCTATAATTATGTTGTTAGTTGTTGAAAATGGTGAAATGAATTATTCGAAGAGAACTTGTATATTGTCAATGCTTTTATTGTGAATAATAGTTTATTTATGTTGATGTTATGTGGTTTGGTTGTAAGGGTTTATTGATTTTCAAGTGTATGATTTATTTGGAATGGAATATGTATCTAAGTTGCCTATATTGTAAATATGTGGTGATTTCTAGAATGAGTTCTTTTTAGATATGACGGCTTAATATAGTTGTTTGAAGTATCTTGTGATAAAGATGTGGTTGGAAGTGAGAATGAATTTTGAAAATTTGAAAATAGTTTTTGATGTATATCAAAAATGTGTCTAAATGTTATGATTTGCAATTTCTAAAAAGGGAGGATGGAAAGATGAAAATGGAGAGTTTAAAGCCATAATTTTTCATTTGTCACTGAGCTCAGTTACATAAATTGCAAGGGATGCATAAAATGAAATCAAGCCAATTGGAAGAATTGGTTGAATGCTTGGATTTGTTACCGTGTGATTGAAGTTACTTGAATTATAGTAAAGTTTGAAGATGCCCATAACTATGAAATAGTTTCGCGAAATCCAATATCTGTAAGGCAATATTGGATTATGGATAGCCATATAAAACATAGGATATAATTGAATGATATTTATAGAATAAGAGCAACAAGAACACACATTTTATTTTTTTCTTGGATAAGTGAGTACAATAAGATGACATATTTATAAAAAAATTTACCTAATCCATAAAGACATGTAGTATGATGATTTTTAGGTTTGAAAATATCATGAGTATTAGGTTTTTAATAATATTCAACACACCTAGGTGTCCAAGCTTAAGGGTTTAGACTATGAATTTCTTGAATAAGTTAGTACGATAAGATGACATATTTATAAAAAAATTACTTAATTCATATAGACATGTAGTATGGTGATTTTTAGGTTTGAAAGTATCATGAGTATTAGGTTTTTAATAATAGTCAACACGCCTAGGTGTCCAAGCTTATAGGTTTAGACTATGAAATTATTTACAAAAGCGGAAAGGACAATATGGTGGTCAATGCTCTCTCAAGGATGCCTAGTTGAAAACTTAACCAACTAGCTGTCTTTACTTACTTTATAGATACTTTGCATCACATTTAAGATAACTCGAAAAACGGATACTAGCATTTAGGGTATCATCAAAGACCTAAAAGCTAACCCAAAGTCTCATCCTTAATACTACTAGAAAGGGAATTCCTTAACTAGGAAGGGGAGACTAGTTATAGGTAATGATTCTGAGCACCACCAACAACTAATCTCCTACATTTATAATTCTCTAATTAATAGACATTCTGGCATACAATAAACCTAAAGAAGTTGGGTCGCTTATTTTACCAAAAGGGCTATAGGAGGCAGTAAAGTAGCAATAAAATAACATTTAGATAGTAGCTTTCTAGGGATATTACAACCACTATCGGTCACTCAAACTATCTTTTTTAATATCACTATAGATTTCTTGGAAGGGTCACCTAAATCTCAAAGGAAGGAAGTGATTCTTATGGTGGTAGATAGGCTCAGTAGTATGCCCACTTGAGTTTGGCCGATCTTTATTCAACTGAACAAGTGGTAAAATTATACTTAGTTATTGTTTTCAAGTTACATAGCATACCTACCACCATCATCATAGATAGAAGGTTCGTATTCCTTTGCCAATTTTGAAAAGAGTTTTTCTCCTTGTTTGGAGTTAAGTTGCTCTATTCCACAACTTAGCATCTTTAAACGAATGGCCAAATTGAGGTCGTTAGCAAATGCTTAAGTACTTTCCTAAGGTGTATGAATATCCTACAAAATGGAATTAGTGGCTATCTCTTATAAAATGGTGGTTTAATACAAACTACCATACTTTTACCTAAACTACACCCTACGAAGCTTTATATGATATTCTACCTCCCTAAAATTTTCCATATTCCCCTAAAGAGTCTCATATAGCAGTTAAGGACCAATTTTTAACCTACAGGGAAGAGATGTTTAAAAGCTTAAAATTCTTCTTCACAGGGCTCAAAATCACATTAATAATTAGCAGAAAAGGATGCACAAAAAGAGAATTCAAAGTAGGGGATATAGTCTATCTTAAGCTATAACCATATAAACAATAGACAATATCTATTTGAGTAACCATAATCTTTCTTCGAAATACTATGGACCATTTGTAATTGAAGAGAAACTTGATAAAGTAGCATATAGTTAGGGATGGCAATTTAGCCGGCACGACTTTGATAAAATTTTTGGACTGTCAATAGCAATAACATTTATCATCTTTGAGAATCTGAAACACCAAGACCCATATGAATATTGAAACCAAATCCAGATCAGGTTATATCTTTTGTAGCGAAAATATGCAAAAGAACTGGTAGTGTCGAGAAGAGCACGTCAAATGTCACACCTATACTGGTATCCACACTCTCGCAGGACTGAACAACCCTTCTGATGTGCTAGCACCACTTTATGAGACCTCTCTCTATCTATCTCTAGCAGAGGACGTCACCTTTTAGGGTTTTAAGCAGATGAGTCTCTTATGTTTTCAGGTCATACTATATATCCATATATATAGTAAAACCCTAAAGTCCAAAGCCCAAATCCGATTAAGGCCCAATGAAAATTCAGTCTGCTTAGTGTGCGACCCTGTAGGCTTATTCAATATTAGCAGGAGGCCCAAACTTCTTTTAGGTCCATAAGTTATAAGTGATCTTTAGTAAGACAATAACTATCCAATATTAAATAAGGTTAGAATACAACACTACCTGAATCACAACAGAACAATTAGAGTACATCCTATAATTTGTTCATGGGGCATACACCAACTGACTCGGCTTGAGTTAACCGAGCCATGGGTCGTACACGGGCCAAGGTTGTCCAAGCCCAGCCTAACCTGTAGCCTGATTGAGAGTAACAAAATGACATCATTTTCTAAAAATTTTTAAAATTATAAAACGAGCCAGGTAGCCTCAACCTGACTTGGGTCCGACCTAGCCTATTAACATTCCTACATATAGTTTAAGATTGCCAAGGAAGCTGATATCCATCTTGTTTTTCATGTTTCCTTGCTTAAGCAATCTCTAGGCGAGCTTCTCCTCTTCTCTACGCTTCCTAATTCGATTAGCTCTTTAATTCCTTAACTGCTAGTAGTTATGGATAAAAGAATGTTGAAGCATAAGGGTGAGGCAATGCACAGTAGTTGATTCATTGGAAGGGATGATTCCCTATTGAGGTAACCTAGGATTGAACTAATGAATTTAAATTGAGATTCCCTAACTTTTTCTTTAAGGGCAAGGACAAGATGAAGGAGGCGGAGTTATTAAAGAAGAAATCGATGGAATGAGTGGAGTAAAAGGCAATGAAAAAAGATAAGTTCTCTAATGTTTTAAAGAGCCAAAAGGATTACCACCGGTTAAGGAACATGATCATAACATCCCCTTGTGCCCATGCTTTCAGTTTATTAATAAGAGGCCCTACAGATATTCAAGAATCTAAAGGGATATGACTGAAGAGTTGGTAGAACGAATGTTAAGTTATAGAATAATACAACCTAACAGTAGCTCTTTTGCCTCTACAGTTATTTTGGTAAAAAAGAGGGATAATTAATAAAGGTTTTTGTAGAATATAAAGCATTGATTGGAATAATAGAGGAAGCCAAGTTTCCAATTCCCTCAGTGCATAAATTATTAGAGGAGCCTTATTGATCTACCATTTACTAAGATTGACATAATGTTAAGTTACCATCAAATTCAAATGTCTCTAATTAAAACTCACTACGAACACTTTGAATTCTTGATAATACCTCTTAAACTCATAAACACCTTAGCTACCTTCCAAAACCTCATGAATTCTATTTTAAGCCATATTTGAAGAAATGATATCATCTTTTAAAGTTAAACAACATTTTGCAAATATAATTTGACTAAATTTCATATTTATAGTATAAGGATGTGGTCCACTAAAAATCATGTATCTCTTATTTTGAAAAAAAGTCATTAAATTTAGTTATCTAAACCAATTAAAAAAACTTTTAGTAATAAAACTAGACTCGTTTTAGATTGATTTTACTTTGCATAACAGTTAGCCAAAATTTGGTGGTGTAGTAATTATTGTTATGAAATTTTTATTTATGATAAAGCTATAACCATAAAAATGTTTAAAGGATTTACAACAATAATCGCATAAATTATGCCACCCATTTACATACTGCACTAAAGACCCTGAAGCCATATAAGCTTTTTGGCAAGAAGACTAAATGTGAGTTTAGGGGAGATAAGGTGAAGTACTTAGGACATTTTATCTCTAAAGAAGGGGTATCTACAGATCATAAGAAGAATGAGACTATACTAAATTAGCCATTTCCTATTACAACTAAATAACTTAGGGGGTTCTTTGGTCTCGCAGGGCATTATAAAATATTTTTCAAAAATTATATGGCCATCAATAAACCTCTTATTGCCTTACTGAAGAAGGCCTCCTTCAAGTGGAATAAAGAGGCTATCGAAGCCTCCAATAAGCTTAATGAGGCTATGATGATAGCCTTTGTCCTAGCTTTACCAAACTTAACAAAGGAATTCATCATGTAAACAAATGCAAGTGGGGACAGAAATTAATATTATGCTGATACAAAAAGGTACCTAATTGCATACACTAACAAGGACCTCCCCCTAAAATACTAATCCTTTTCTACCGATGAAAGAGAAAATTTAGCCATCTTATAACTAATTGTAGCCTAAGAGCATTATTTGGTTGATAGGCACTTTAAATTAATACTAATCATAACAGTTTGAAACACCTTTTGGACCAGATAGTTTCTAACAATATTCAACATATTTAGGTGGCCAAGCTTTTGGGATTGGACTATGAAATTTATAAGAAAGGGAAAAATAATATGGTGGCCAATGCTCTCTCAAGGATGCGTAGTATATAATTCAATAAGGTTCTATCTCTACTTACTTTATAGATACTTTGCATCAAATTTAAAGTAGATGGCAAAAAGATGTTAGCATTTAGGTTATTATTAGACAACTGGAGGTTAACCCAACATCTCACCCTCAATAATGCTAGAAGGGGAATTTCTTGTCTAGGAAGGGAGTACTGGTTGTGGGAAATAATCCTCACGTCTAATATTAACTAACATGTTACTTCCATAATTCTCTAGTTAATGGACATTTTGGCATAACAGTAAGCCTAAAGAAGGTGGGTAGTTTGTTCTACTAAAAGGGGCTACAAAAGGTAATGAGACAATATATAAGGGAATGTGCAACTTGTTAACAAAATATGGCTAAGATAGTAATTTGCCTAAAGCCACTACGATCATTACTAGTTCCTCAAACTATCTTCTATGATGTCACTATGGATTTCTTATAATGGTTTCCTATATCTAAGTGAAGGAAGTGATTCTTATGGTAGTAGATAAGCACACTAAGTATGCCTACTTCATATGTTTGATCTATCCTTATTCAGCTGAATAGGTGGCAAAAATATACTTACATAATGTTTTCAAGCTAAATAACATGCACAATACCATTTCCCTATATAAAGGGTATATATTCCTTAGCCAATTTTTAAAAGAGTTTTTCTCCCTGTATTGAGTTTAATTTCATATAGGGAAGCTTATCATACTTAGATAGATCGACAAACTAAAATGAATAATAGTGCTTAACTATTTACCTAATGTGTATGATTAGAGATAACCCTACAAAAAGGAATTAATGGCTCTCTCTTATAGAGTGGTGGTTTAATGCTTACTTCTATTCAAACTACACCTTATAAGGCTTTATATAGTATTACACCTCCCCTACATCTGCCATATATCCTTAAAGACACCCTTGTGGTAACTATAGACCATGTTTTAACAAACAAGGAAGAAATGATGACTTAAAATTCACTTTTTTGAGAACTCAACATTACATAAAATAACTAGCAGAAAAGGGAGCATGGAAAGAGAATTCAAAGTAGGGACATTTTATTTTAAGCTATAACCATACAAACAACAAATAGTATCTACTCGTAACAGCCATAAACTTCTCTAAAATACTATGAGCCTTTTGTAGTTGAAGGAAAAATTGGTAAAATGGCATATGGTTTGAGATTGCCTAAGGAAGTTGATATCCATTTTATTTTTCATGTCTCTTTACTCGATAATTATTTAGCAAGACTTCTATTAGCTCTATGCTTCCTAATTTGAACGCCTCCTTAATTCCTTAGGCACTAGTAGTTATGAACTGAAAAATAGTAAAGTATAAAGGTAAGGCAATGGCGCAATGGTTGATTCACTAGAAGAATTATCCTTTACTATAGCAACTTGGGAGTTAGTTAATGAATTCAAATTGAGATTCACCAACTTCATTCTTGAGGACAAGGACTAAACTGAAGGAAGAGGAATTTTTACAAAAGAAATTGATGGAATAAGTGGAAAAGAAGGCAATATAGAAAAGATATGTGGCACATTACATTTTGGAATGGTGGTTGGGGAGAAGATGGGAAATCGTAAGCTTATTATATTAGTAGTTACAAATTTTAAAGAGAAAATACATGTGTGATGTTGGGATTTATTGTACATGATCTAAGAATATTGGTTGTTGATGTAAAGGCGACCAAAATGATTGTTCGTTACTATTAGAAATAGTAATAAACTTCTCTCTAATTTCTCTTCCTCTTTCCTTTCTTCTAATTCTTTTGCTCTCTTCCCCTTTCTTGCTAGTTTGGCATCATAGAGTCACTTCCTTAACAATCCAAATTAGAGCCATTTTAAGTTGTTGAAATTGATTCCAAATTAACCATTATGTAAAAATTTGACAATAAGTTAAAATATGAATGGATAACGATAAGAACTTAATCTGGCAGTTGATACATTAGAATAATATCATAATCTACTTAGTTTTGTGGTTGGTAGAAGTTTCATTAGATATATGATGAAATCAATTTTTTTCTAAGAATACTAGATAATACGTACTAGAAGAAAGAAGACTATTAAGGTAACATTACTAAAGGAAAAGGGAGCAACTAAAATATAATGGTTATGAATTTTAAATTGTTGGTAATGTAATATAATATTGCCTCAGTGATAGAAGCATGTGAGTATGATCTTAGATCTTGTGTTACCTTAGCATCCTTTTACTTATAATTACATTAGCGGTTTGATTTTTGAGTAAAAGAGTAAATTGACCTCTATATTAATGGTGAATATGTTGGTTTATGCCCTAAAGCTAATCGGGTGGTTGTAGTTTAGTGAAATAATTATTTAAAGATATTATTTGTCTTATACAAATATATATGATAAAGTCTATAAGATAAATGTAGACTGTAAATGAAATTATAATAAGATCATAAATATAATATTCTTATTGCATTCATATATTATTGTTCCTAGTCATTGTTCAATTGAGACTAGACATTAATAGAATGTAGAAAGAATAACAAACGTTATGTTTATTCCTTATGTAGGAAGTGGTTGTTACAGGAAATCCTTAGCTTAAGTAGAATGACACTTTGAAAATAGTTTTTAAATGTTATTAATCGAATTAATTACTAACGGTGAAGAATTAATATGATTGGACTCAAATAAAGTAGATATTATAACCATGCTATATATCTAGTCAAAATATTGTAAGATAAAATGATTGAATTATATTTAAAAAATAATGTATGAAAAGGTTAGTTAAAACGCCTTCAATATCTTTAAATATTTAGGCGATCATGATTCGTTGTTAAATATCAATCTTAATATATGGATATAAATTGTTTAACTAGAGAATTAAAGATAAGTTAAAGGAGCTTAATTTATTAATCCTAAATATGATTAAAGTTTATAATTTTTATATATTGCCAACGTATTTAAAAACCTAATGGCTCACACACAAAAAATGAGCTGAAGAGAAAAAGGTATATTAATCAAGTTAGACTTTGTTGTAAAGTTTAAGAAACTTTATGATTAAATATGAGATATTTAATAAATAAGGATCCATATAAGATATTGGATTTTATTTGGACCAATTGGCATTTAATTATAATTATAATTAAAGTTTAATTGAAATTAGAATTTTATTTCAATCAAATTACTATAATTCCAAGTCCTATTATAAATAAGCTTAGGTTCTAAGGGAGTTAGGACTTCTTACCTATCCCTTTCTATAATAGTTGAAGAGTTCTTTGAACTTGTTCTGTAGTTACTGTTATGTATGCGACTACAGTGGTTGACATAAGTCGATTTTAGAACTGGCTCGAAGGAAATAACAAAAAAAGGACTAAGCTTCATAATAAGATATGAATTAAGATTCATGCTTTACTGCATTTTATATGTTAATCATCTTATAGAATTTAAGTGATATGACTTTCGAGTAAACATAAAAAATAGGTTTAGTAATTATTTCGCTATGTGTGAGATAGGATGTTGCCCTAATTTCTCATCTGTAGTATTGGAGTTGAATTTAATTATATATATAATTTAATTAAAATTGTTTGATTTCTATTAACATTAAATTATGGAATTGATTACACAAAACCTAATCATTAAAAATAAATTAGATTTGTTTGAATATGAAATGTTCATATTAAAATTACAATAAGTTTGTGATTTTAGAAACCATAAAATCTCAAACCTTATCAAATCTGAAAAGTTTAGATTTTTATATATGTGAATCTAAAAAATAAAATAAAACCGTTAAAAACATGACTTAAACTTGTATGGAGAATGAGGTGACATGATTGAAGGCCGGATGTTAGGTTGTAAATCTTTGATATATTAAGTTGGAGTGTTGCGTTGTTAAGTTTATGGAAGATGATTCTTGTGTTTCTAAAGTGGCGTGACTAGTCATGCATGCGGCTGGTTGATGGAGGCAACAATGCTCTTAGTGGATCTGTCGTTTCTACTGCTCAGAGGCAAGATGTCTGGAATAGATGTAGCCTGCACCAGTTAGTAGCAGAACCTCTATTAATGACAATAGAAGCAAAAACACTGGCCGTAGATGTTGAAGACAATGATAGTTTATTGGATTGGAAGCTGAGGTTAAATAAAGATAGGATATTCTAGGGTTGGAATAGGATATTACATAAGTGATTGAGGTTTGTTTGGATATAAAGATATCCTATTATAGGGTTGGAATAATACTTATTTGGTAATAAGTTTAAGTTTGACTTAAACTAAGAATAGGTCATTCCAAGTCAACAATAAAAGTTGTTTGGGAGAATATGATTAATATATATAATCCTAATAAATTTGTTTTGCAAGTATGGGATAATGTATTCCAAACTTGAATAAAATAAATTTTATACCAAATAAAACTTTAAAAATTTTAAAATCTCAAAATCAATTCCATAATTGAATCAATTATTTTTCTTAATGTGATTAACATTAATAATTCATTGATTCCTAAATTTAAAGTTCAGAAAAGTTGTCTAAAATTAAATTATATTTCAATTAGAATAAAATTAATTAATTAGACCTCTTAAAATTGAGAAAAGAGTTTTCTTAATTAAGTTTATTTATTTCAATTTGATTGAGATAAATTAAATTTATTATTTTTATTTATTTAGAGAATTATTATTATATTTATTTGGAAACTATTTCTTTATTTATGAATCAAAGCTTCCTTATTTATTAGAAAATGTTTTTAATTAAATTTGAAAAGTTTTTTCATTTGTTAATTAAGAAAAATGAGATTTTTGATATTTTTAAAAACAATTTCTAATTTATCAAACAAATATTTTTCTAATTAATTAATAAATAAATCTATAAATAAATAATATAAAGAAATTTCTTAATTAAATATAAAGTGTTTTATTTAATTTTGAAAGTAGTTTCCTTTAATAACTAGAATCAAACATCAAATATATATAATCAAATAATAGTGAAGGCTATTATTTCAAATAAAATAGTGAGAGTAATCAAGTAAGTTACTAAAGTCCTAACTTATTGATTGTTCTAATATGTAACCTATTACTTACTTTTCTTACATTTATATTTTTCTGAGTAGAAATTACGTATGATAAGCATAGTTGATACTAAATTATTAGCGAACCAAATTTCTTAGGCATAGATTATTGTCGAGAAGAGTTCTTAAAGTTAAATAAAAAAGTTGTATGTCCATTATGCAATTTTGCTATTAATCACTGATGAGGATTTGGTGACAAGCTTTTATATATATGTCAAAATCATATAGATGAAAAAATGTAATCACATTTTGAGTTGATTAATGTCTCGTAAACTTTAAAGATAATATGTAAGATGTACATCAACACTATGATAACACAATGCAATAGGTAGCATAGTTGAAAGGTATAGTGCCTTGATAAAATAATTCCACTTAATTTAGCCTACTAAAAGCATAAACATAGATTACAATTGAAGGCATTTACTATAGTATGATAATAGTTTCCTTTAGAAGAAAAATGATTGCTTTACTTTTGTTGCCTATAATTGACATAATAGGGATCTTATAT
Source organism: Erythroxylum baracoense (assembly GCA_025629805.1). NCBI lineage: Eukaryota > Viridiplantae > Streptophyta > Magnoliopsida > Malpighiales > Erythroxylaceae > Erythroxylum > Erythroxylum baracoense. The sequence goes on along the minus strand of JAOTAY010000189.1, from coordinate 8,563,525 downwards.
ATTTTTAATTCATGCTTTTGAGTTTTTGATATTGAATTAAGATTCAACATTACTATAAATAAATTTTTGAGTAAAAGTAGTTGATCCAAGCTTTTGCAAATAGTTTGTATGTATTGAATCAGGGGAGACTTATGCTAACAAAAGTGATAAGAATATAAAGCTAGATAACCAAGACTATCCTTTTATGTCATAATGGTTAAATCAATATAATAAGAATCATAAATTTATAAACGAGGATATATGTATATTATTTACTATAAATTGTATGAAACTTATGGAACTTGTTTAGTGAAAGGAGGATGACAGTATTGAATTGTTAAAATTTATACATGTGATGTATTGGATATAATAATGTTATTCTTAAAAGGATGATTCTTATATTTTATTAGATTTACTAATGACCTTACATGATATAGTTATATGTATTAAATGAAATATTGATTTAATTTTTTGAAATATTTAAATTATTTAAATCTAAATATAAATTAAGCATTGAGAATGCTAAAGAACTTCAATGAAATCGATGTAGTGAGATTTAAGTTTTCTTAGTTATATATAAGGGATGAGTCTATAGAGTATAGATTTGTGTAAGAAGAAATATAAAATATGAGATATTATATGATGCAATATTTATTTCTTTTATAGCTTTTCCTAGTACAACAATTTAGTTTCAGAAGTTCCCAATTAGATCAATTAGCAAGATTCTATATTAGATATGGAATGGTATAACTTTGAAAGAGACAAAGTTACTGATTTTTATGTGATGCTTGGTTGAATTTTATAGTATCCAATAGGTTTAGAACTAAATTGGATAATAGAAAGTTATAACATATCTAAAATGTTGGATATAATTATACAAACTAGTAAACAAATTGTTTATTTCAATGAACACTTACAGGAGAATAGTTCTTAAGATAAACAACAAGAGTAAGATGAAATCTGAAAGGTTTAAATCTCATGACAATACATATAATTTGAACTGTTTCCTTTACTGATACATTTGATGTATAGTTGAAAGGTTATAAGACGTTAAAAGATTCACCTTTGAGATGAAGTCAAAGATTTTGTTTTAGAAATAATTGTGAATTTATTATATCTATAAGAAGGTTAGTGGGAGTATAGTTATACTTTTCAGTAGGAGTGAGTAGAGATACACTGCTCATGGGCAACAAAATTTTATATTTTCTAATATTCAATATATGATAGTCCAAGAACAACTCTTACTAGATATGAAAAGGTAACAACTTAATTCTAGGAGTTAGATCTATAAAGATAAATAAGAAAGTTGTTTACCTATTCTAGTCCAAGTACATAGATAATGAGCTAAAGGTGTTTAGGATTTGAGATATCTGATACTTATAAAGTATTAAGATATTTATTATTTTATGTATGAGTTGATATATAAGTTCAAGATTATATGGATATTAACTTTAGAAGTAAATCCTAGCAAAGGTATATTTTACTTTAATATTATTTTAAGATTGAAAAGATTCCATTGTAGCATTAATTGCCAATTAGGCCAAATACATTTTTTATTTAATAGAAATGATTAATTGGATCAATAAGTTTTTTTAATAAACTTGTAATTGGATCAATAAGTTTTTGTAATAAACTTGTTATAATTCCTTATATTATTCATACAGTAATATATTATAGAACATTAGAATCATTTGGCATGCAAAAGAAGCTAAGGTTTCATCAAAGATCCAATTATGTATTTAAGTAGTTCCTCTTAATTTTAATGATAATTGAGATGAAAATTATAAAATTTAAACAAGTGCTCACTATAGATAATCTTATAGAATTCTCTCATTAAACCATTATTGCAGTAGTAACATGATCGTCATACAGTGATATGGTATAATATACTTAAACAATTGGTTTAGTGTAAGTAGGGAATTGTTGGCTTATCCCTTACAACAATCGGGTAGTTATAGTGATATAATTATTTAAAGGCATTTTTTATCTTATACATATTTAGATATCCATGATAAAGTCCATAGTGTAAATGTATATTGCAAATGAAATTATGATGGGCTCATAATTTTAATATTTATATTGCATTCAGGTATTATCTAAATTTTTCTTAGTTATTGTTCTATTGAGACAAGACACCAATAGAACGTAAAAAGACTAGTACATGTTATGTTTCTTTCTTATGAAGGAAGTAGTCGATTATACACTAAAGTATGGAGATACTTAAATAACGTGTGGGTACTTGATGAAGAACAAGTTAAGTGAACTGAATCCATATGAGAATTTCATTTGGAACACTATTTATACGTCTATGGAAATTCTCATTGTGATGATTGTATAAGTAATCCTTTGATTTGAGATAACCAAAATATCTCATAGAGGGATTTGTATAATTTGATACTACTTATAACCTATTATAGTCAAAGGTAGCTCAGTCAATAATCATTGGATATAACATGAACTATATGGAGGTAGTTGAGCGATCAATAAATGATTAATCACCTTAAAGCGATTATGAAAAATGTTTCGTTATTTCAATTAATATTGATTCAAAAAATCCTTGGCCAAAAAAAAAGAAACTTTGAAAATAGTTTTGAATGTCAATAATCAAATCAATTACTAATGGTAGAGAAATAACATGAATGGACTCAAATAGAGTAGACAATATTTTCATGCTCTATGTTTAGTCAGAACATTGTATGATGACATGATTAAATTATACAAAAAACTATTCACAAAAAGATTAGTCAAAGTCACTTTAAAATTTCTAAATTTTTAAGTAGTCATGATGGATTGCTAGGCACCAATTTTGTTTTGTGGATATAAATTATTTAATTAGAAAATTAAAGATAAATTAAAATATTTTATTTTATTTTATCCTAAATGTGATTTAGGGTAGGTATAATTTATATATATTGCTAACATATTTGGGAACCTAATCGGTCACGCATAAAGAATAAGTTAAAGAGAGAAAAGTAATTTAATCAAATCGGACTTGATTGTAAAGTTTGAAAAACTTTATGATTAAATATGAGATATTTAATTAATAAGGATCAATATGAGATATTGGATCTTATTGAGACCCAATTAATATTTAATTAGAATTAATCATAATTTTATTTAGAATTTAATTTAAGTTAAATTACTAAAAGGTTCAAGTCCTATTATAACTAAGCTTAAACTCTAAGTGAGCTAGCAGTTCTTGCTTAACTTTCTATATTACAATTATAGAGTATTCTCAACTCGTTCTGTGAATACTATTAGAAGTTGGATACCTGTGTGGCTACAATAGAATAGTTGATTTTGGAAATGGTTTAAGGGAAATAACAAAAAAAGGATCGTCTTATAGTAAGATACGAATTAAGATTCATGTTTTATTATGTTTTTTATGTAAATTATGGTATAAAATTTAAGTGATCTTGACTTTTGAGAAATCATAAGGAACAGGTTCCATAATTATTCTACTACAGGTGAGATCGAATCCCGTCCAATTTTCCAACAAAATCCTTTTATGATATCTTTTCAAGCTCAACTTTTTAGATATTAGTTCAGAGTTGATAGAAGTACTGGGGATATTAAACATTATTTCAATAAAGTTTTATGGCATCTTTTGTTGGGCCCGGGTCTCGATTCAGATTTCATGGTAACTACGAGCCACGATTGGGATTTAATGAAATAATAATTAAATAAATTTGGGAACATTTCAATAAAATAAAATTATAACTTGTAA
>JAOTAY010000189.1:8534024-8556222 GCA_025629805.1 Erythroxylum baracoense | reverse complement strand
ACCTTTTTAATTTTCTTGTTGTTAGAAGAATAGATACTAATTTTCGCTATTGCATTACTCATCAAATTAAGTGCATTGTGTAAACTTGTAATCGTCTGAATTTGACAAGAAAATCAAGAAGATTTTAAAGATTCATATCTTAGATGATTTAACACAATTCAACCCCTCTTCTTGTATATTTTGTGCTCTAAGTGTTACAAGCAGATATCAATAGCATCCTGGTGAGTGTCACTGGGTCACTGTCAAGAATATCCTAAAGTACTTGAGAAGGACGAAGGATGTATTCTTGATATATGGAGATAGAGATGTCGTAGTGAGCGGGCATACAGATGCTGATTTTCAATCTGACCAGGATGACTTTAAATTCCAGTCAGGTTATGTTTTCACACTGAATGGTTAAGAATCAATTGGAAGAGTTCCGAACAAAAGATGACTGCAGATTTAACAACCGAGTCAGAGTACATTGCAACTGCGGAAGCAGTAAAAGAAGCTGTTTGGATCAAGAAGTTCGTTATGGAATTTGGAGTGGTTCCAAGCATTATAAATATGATATTGTTGTATTGTGACAACAATGGGCTATTGCACAAGCCAAGGAACCAAGGTCTCATTAGAAGTCCAAGCACGTACTCAGGAGATATTACCTGATCAGGGAGATCATTGATAGAGGTGATGTGAAGATAGAGAGAGTGCCCATAGATTAGAACATCGCTAATCCTTTGACTAAACCACTTCCTCAAATGAGATTTGATTCTAGTGTACTAGCCTATGGTATTAGATACAAAGGAAATTGACTTTAGTATAAGTGGGAGATTGTTAGAGTCGTGCTCTAAAGACAATCACCTTTAGTACTTTTGTACAAACTTTATTTTGATTAATAAAGTGAAAGGTAATTTTCATTAATTTGATGTTCATTTATTTATGAATTGATCTTGTTTTTAAATCGAATTAATGAAGTTTATGATACAAAACATAGCACGAAGGAAATCATAATGAGATCATGATAATGAGATTCTTATCGTGTTCAATTATGTTAGTATTTAAATTATCCCTAGTCATAGGATTAATGAGACAGGACATTATTAATCCGGATAGACTAGCATATCTTATACTCCTTGATTTGATTAAGCAGTGGATTTCATAAATTGTAAGCATGAGATGTTTAGAGTTAACATGTGGATGCTTACTAAGAGTAGTAAGTACATTGGATGCCCGTTATGAGATTATTATATGGATGATCTATCAAATGTCAGTGATTAATCCCATCATAGCAGTGGTGCAAATATCCTTAGACTTTAGGTACTTAAGGATATCTTGGATACTAATCATGTGCTTTGACACCATTCCTTGTTGTCTCAAGATGAGGTCGCTCATAGGGTGGTGATTGGGTGCAACTATTGGTATTCGAAGGTGATTGGATAAAAGATTCATCACTGCTGATAGAAGGAGATGATACCTACGACCTCTTGTCAGGGTCATTACTTTGGAGTCTCTGGCCAGAGCAATTATGTGTCATAAAGAGAGTCTTTCCCCAGGACAAGAACTAACATCACTTGGACTAGATCTGATATAGTCAGTCTAGTGAGAGTTGACATATAGCTCATACTCCAAACCAAGTGGAGTATAGGATGGTGAAGGGACGAATTGCACGATAATTAATTATGGAAAGGTTCGTAAGTTAGATAATTAACTATCGAAGAGTTCGAGTGTTAATCTACTTACATTTTGGTAAATTGGCATCATAAAACTCTTCATGATTTACTCAGATTAAGAGTTAATTCAAGTGACCAAAATAACTACAAACCTAAGGGTCACATGCATAAAAAATCAGTTGAAAAACAAAGGGGGCATGCAGTCAATTAAGCAAGCCACAATCGTGGCTTATAGGCCACGATCATGATCGACTTAATGACAGGTGGTACATAAGTGAGTTCTTCACTTATGTACACACAAATTTTGCCTAAAAACACACTCAATAGAGAGGGTAAGGGTCCAAAAGGGTTCTAGAAGTTAAGAGGAGTGACCTTGAGATTTATTCATGTAATTTTAAGTAATTGTTGCATGAGATTAATTGCATGAAATTTAGTCTTGATCTGACTCTCACTAGAGCATCTACTTGAACTCATCTTGTTTGGTGCTCTAACCACCCTTACACATTGTTTTTCTTCATCTTTGTGTGCTCTCTTGAGGCTAAGGAAGGTGTTTGGTGTTTGCTATAACCTAAACAAGGAGAAGATTTAAGAAAGGAGGAGTATTTGCAAGGTACATATGTTGTAATTTCATGTTCTTATAATTTGTTTTATACATGCACATAGATTTTGGATTTTGGGGGTGTTGTGGGGTTGGAATTTTGATTCCGACACTTTCGCTGCCTTGCCATGTATGTGATGCATGAATCCATGGCTCCCTAACATATTATATTCAACAAATCAACTATTTCCTTTTTAATATATTGTGTGAAATATTGAATTGAAATTGTTATATTTCTGGAATATTCAATGAAATATGAATTTTAGGTTGAAATAAGTCAGAGCAAACAGGATATGATGCGATCAAGGTTCAGACCACGATTTGGAGCCAATTACTGTTCAGGTGAAGCATCACATTCTGCAGCTGCAACCGAATCAGATTCTATACCTCCAACTACTACACTTGCAGATGATGCATCATCTTCCGTGCTTACTGCTACACCATCCACCACCCCTATACCGATAGAGATATTAGAGGTAAACGATGCGGATGAAGGAGGCGGCTTTCAGTCTAGAGCTAAGGGAGTTGATGGAAGAACTTACATCACAATTGTCAATAATCTGTAAGTGAAAATACATGAAACGTCATATGTTTATAATTAAATTATAGGTTTAAATTTAAAAATTGGTATAAAATTAATTTTTTTATATTAGGTTTATTCCGTCTGGACCATACTTAAGAAACCTGACATTCAAATTCAAGGAGAAGATTGATCTTGAGGGTTATAGATGAAATAATATCTCTCAGGCGACAAAAGAATTTTACTATTAGGAGTTTGAGGTACAAACAATTATTTTTTATTTTTAATTGATTTGTATACATTAATTAGATAATATTATTACATTATAAGTACTTATTGTATGTTTTTCCTTTTGTTTTAGAATTTTTTTTTGAGATTCTGAATTTGAGAGGTCATTTATAAAATATGGGAGAGACGAGTATGTACACGTTATCGAGACTTTGTTGGTGCGATACACAAAACTGGTGTACGACCGCATTATATTTTTGAACAAATATGGAGTCGTTTGTAGTAGTATTGGACATCACCAGAGACAATGTCCATTTCAGAATGCAATTCTACCAACAGACATAGAGTACTGAGGGGAGAGAGTCTTCCCGTACATACTGGAGTATCTATTACCCACCACGAGCATGCGGAGAGACTTGTAAGTATCTACATTTTACATTTATATTCTAATTGTTTTACTTTGGTATATTTCAATTTAATTTGATTTGTGAATTTTGAAATGAAAATATTTGCATTATGGAGAATGATAATGTTATAAATGTCTGGTGCCATATATGACTGTGTTGTTGAGTTATTTTCTTTCTTCAACAGGGGTAAATATCATAAAAATAGAGAAAATTCTGCCGAAATTTTTATAAATTGTAGTTCATTTATAACATTTTATTCTGATGCAGGAAAAGTATATGGGTACAAAGCCTACCCCATCAGCTCTCTTTGCACACTCACACTAAGAAGCATGATGGTCTGACTTTTGTCAATACTCAATGTAGAGAACTAAATGTATGTGAAATTTATGCTTTAATATCAATGCTTAACAATTATCACTTACTAACATAAACATTGCCTTCTGATAGGACCAAATACAAGAAAACATTCAATGACAACCAAATACAAGAAAACATTCAATGAAATTCTCGATAGTTTGAAGATGCTGATGAGACTCAAACCTATCTTCATGCAGTGGGTGGTAGGGACTGTCGTGGAAGAATATTTGGCTTAGGTTCATTTACAAACATATGTTATTCGCAATCCTCCACATTTAGTACAGCAACTTCTAGTAGGCGGTCGCACCCAATGAAGCCCATGAGCTTCGGAGCATAATACAGACATTGGCAACTCAGTAGCAACAGTCGATGGAGTACATAGCTCAGCTCCGTAATGAGATGAACGAGTTGAAGGAGAAGGGTAGCACCTCATCGTAGCAATCAGAGCGTCCGCGTTCACCAAATGAATAGCGTTTCGTATGAATTACAAATACTTATTATGTACAAAATAATTTTTTATTATCAATTAATATAATTTTTAATTTATATCATCAATCAACTTTCTATTTTATCAAATTAAATTTAGAAACAAATCGAAATATTATCAACAGATAACTCTTAACTATTTAAATTATCCATCAACTATAAGATTATCAAATAAAATTTAATGTAGGGAAATTAAAAAAACAGTTTTAGTAAATTTACCGACAGAAAAACAAAGTTTGTCGGTAAAATCTATTCGATTTACCTTAACTTACCGACAAAACAACCGATTATATAAAATGTCAGTCGGTAAATTTGCGATGTACATTCTGTGATTCGTCGCAAATTATTGTCTACGGCCGTTTTTCCGATGTCGTAGTCCGTCAGTAAATTCTATTACTAACTTAGCTTACTAACAGAATGTGTAGGTTTTTCATAGCTAATTTCCTTCACTAAACTTCATTTTTTTTGTAGTGCATTCAAATATTGTATTTATCGATCTTTTGAATCATCATTTCTTAAGTTATTATCATGTTACGTAACTAAGCTTTGCTCAAAAGATCATCATTATTAAATGATATCAGGTTACTAAGCTTTTTATATAAATTAATAAGGTGCATTATTATTGTCTACATGTTCAACACTAGTGTATCTTGTTAATATTCTTTTCCTTTTTCCCTAAATAGTCATATCACATATATGTGTTCTACTTTTGTTTCTTTCGATACTGAAATCATGTTAACATATTAGTTTATATCCTATTGATGAAAATCAGAACTGAGTACTAAATTCGCACCCAGCTACCGACAGGCTTGAATAATTTGATTAACAATGTGATGGCAGTTAAAAGAGAACTTTCTTCAACTTGTTCACTTCTCAAGCAAGTTAAAGACGTACGTGCTGTTAACATTTATGTAAAGAATTCACACAGATAGTTGATAGTAGAAGTATAGATGACAATTTTGCTCGTCTTCGGCCAAGTGTTGCTTGCAAATTTAGGCAAGGCAACACTTGGCTAATGCTCCAACTTCTGAAATACAAAGCAAAGGATTTCCAGAAGAATGATGGAATGAGTGCTGCTTCCATCGGCAAGGATACAATCGACAAGCTAATTTGATTAAACAATTGGTTTATTTTATTTTATGCTTCCTTTTTCTACAGATTGTGCCAATTCAATAGCTATCCAGCAGAATAAAATTTCTACATTTCCTATCTGCCCAGATTGCTAGGGATTAATGCATGATACACGATGGCAATTGAAATCTTGGGAAATCCAACGAATAGTTGGTTAACCAAAGAGATGAAATTGCTGCTCTCCCTTGCCGGGCCAAGATGGCAATCATAACACAAGTATGCTGGTTCACAAGTATACGTGGCCTGCTGCTCTTTGTATGATTGAATCGTATGTCTAAATTATAGGGGTTACTCAAGAAGTTTGTTGCAGGTACCAACACCAATAGCGGCAGCCAGATGCCAACCCGCATGGAGGAAAGGAGTAGTGGGGAACATATCATCAGCAATGAATAGAACACCTCCCAACATTGATGACATCTTATGGACTTGATGTGCCACCCTCAACTCTGGCTCCTCTAATGCTCGTTTCGCAAATGCTACCTATAATCCGCAACCAGAGTCAAATTCAGTTAGTTGACCCATGTTCAAATAAAATTTCCGGAAGGAATGCCAAACAATAGACAAATTGCCCCAGAAGGTCCCTTTAAATTTGCGAATCGATCACAACATCAAAGAGCTAACCACTTAAAAACATCTATTTGCGGTAAAATACGAATATTGTACAGTTTCACTAAGATGAATCATGAAATGGTTACAGTAAATGACTAAATGAGATAATATGCATTGCGGGTCATTGCCAAGTTTATGTAGGCTGGCAAAAGAAAACTTGAAGAGGAATGACTCCTAATACGTAAACACCACAACAGACGCAAAAGTTTCAGAGGAAATGCACATCAAGTCCACCAACAGTTAATAAAAATAACATTTGAAAACCAATAGTTTGTAACATGGGGAATTACTTATGAGATTACAAATTATCAAAACCATGGATTAACACCAAGGCAGCTACCTCCATCATCCCTGTGTGAACAGCTGAAACCATCAGAGGCTGGATGGGCAATAAAGCTGCAGATGCTGCCATCAGGAACTTGGGGTTCTCATTTCTAAGGGCCCTTGACAAACACTGCAAAATGATGTCAACTCTAAATCTAAGTCAAATAAGTTCTTTAAACTCCTTAAATATTATTTAAATGGGAAACATTACCAACAAAACAAAGAAAAAGCTGAAAATTTTTTGAAAAAGTAACTGCTAAACACCATTTCAGACTTTCTTCAATCTTTACAAATATTCAAAGCATAGGAAAACTAGGCAAAGTCATGGGCATATATAACATGTAAAAGCCTGTAAGTTCCTCTTAATAGTCCAGAGCAGATGAAGCAAACCTATGAATCAGAAGTCTTCTCTCCCATTAATGATACACCATGCCTAATGAATGATTTCTTTTCTCTTTTGTACATGTAAAAACATGCATGATAAGAATAAGGCTAGCTATTTGAAAGATATACTGTGATTTGAGAATTAAAATTTCAAAACTTTTCTAATACGCACAGCCAATAAGGTAGGAGCTAAAAGATAACAGAGAAATTTGGTAACTAACAAAGTGTCATTCCTTAGCAAGGATTGAAAGCACGAATGGAGAATCATTGAAAGACAAAGGCAAACAGTAATTTATGGCTAGTATCAAACAGAAGAGATAGTTGACGATAAATCAAATTGAAATTATAAGCCTGATACATAAGAAAGATCAACAGCCAAGGATTTGCAGGATTATTTTGTCAATTTCCTAATGTTACACAAGCAAATACACTAAGAACAAATGAAGAACACTCGGCAGTGCCTTCATCCCCTTATTTTGCTACACACTAGTGTCTAAGAAGCTGACATCATCTCGTAGCAGTCAAATGACAGTTAGTTTCCAGCAAAGTAAACCAGCCAAGTAGATCAGAGGACTCGGAAGCATCAAATTTAGCCTCGGCCAGATTTTGCATAATAGATTTTCTGTCAGATAGTTTAAAACTTGCAAAAACAAATGGGTTAATTCTGAGGACATACCACTGTTGCTGTGGCTATCATCGTATAGTCAAACCACCTCAAATATTTTCTTAGCTTTCCTCTTGATGCATGATAAAGACTTGAGGCAACTCCAACTCCAATTAATGAGTTAGCATATAATTTAGTATTTAAGTTTTTCCTGGATGCACAGCAGAGTAACAAGTCAGACAAAATATGATAGTCAAGTAAGATTGTGTAACAAACTCACAGCGACAGATAGAGATAGAGATAGAAAGGGGAAAAGAGAGAGAGAGAACCTGGGAGCCTGGAGTCCAAGCGCAATAAAAGGAAGGGAAGTAAGCACATTAGCAATGCTTTCCGTGACATTTTGATCACCTAGTGAAAGAAAAGTTTACATAAGTTCAGTAAGCACGTTTAAAACACACGGCACAAGCAAATTTCAAAATGCTATGATCTCTTCATAATACCATGCATGCAAGTCTTTATGGGCCTCAAACATCCTGGTCTTTGCTGCCATACTCTCCTGGAGAAGAAAAGAAAAGAAACAAGTTCAGTTGTTGGGGACTCACTAATTAGACTCTTATGCTTATTTCCATGCTACGGAATTAAGGAAAAGCTTTCACATTTTAATTTGATAATCTTATGAAGAGCAATTTTTACAAGCAGATCTTGCTTCAGGTGTTGAACTTACTGCACTGATACCCACTGATTTGCTTTATCAGTGGAACTTTTACATGTTGTTTGACAGTAGTCTGCCTGCTGAGTGAACTCTTCCAAAGAGAATGGTGAATGTGGAATTACATGTATTCCACGAACATCTTCCAGGGATTTTCTAGAATTTAACGTGCTCTGTGGACTCATCATGCTGAAAGGAATTGTTGCCAACAAAATAGCTGGCAACAATAGCAGAAAGTAATCCTGCTCAAAGTCCGAAAAGGCAATAAAATATCAGTGCACTTACACACCAACGGCAACATGATTTCTTTTCATTTTATGGATGTGTACCAATAAAGGAAAAAATAGCACAGATTGAAGAGTCGTGAAATTTATTTCTACGTGTAAGTATATCAGTGAAATTTTGTTTTACAACTTAATCAATATGCAGCTACAAAGGGAAATTCCCAGTAAGTATATCAGTGAAATTTTGTTTTACAGCTTAATCAATATGCAGCTACAAAGGGAAATTTCCAGTCTTTCATTGTTTAGCACATGCATATAAGAACAACATTGTCTAAATCCTGAATGGCCTTCAATATGTAACGGGTATAATTAAATAGTTGAAGTATGCTAAAGGTTTCTACTTCATCACAGTTAAGGAGTTGGTGACTAAAGAACATTTTGGTGGTACCTCAAGTGATTAGGATTGGTTACATAAATTGATTCCTACCAACCAATTTTACCAAAGGCAATCTTCTCCAAACGATATAATTTACATGGCTGAACCATTTTTGACTCTATTTTCCCCAGCCACCAGTAGTTGGTATAACATCTACAGTCCTATGGAAGGAATGAGAGATAAAAAACAGAAATAAGAAACTCATCATGGTATTGTGTTTTTTAATGTAGAGGAGGAACTCAGTCAATCTTCTCCCTCACCTCACCTTGCGAACCTAAGCTAATCCCAACCATACGAACCAAAGTTCAACTTCAACCTAACCTAAGATATCAACAAGCCAAAAGAGACCACGGCAAACCACGTTTTTTACATTATATGTCAGTGCACCGAGTGGAAAGATCCATATGCCGACAAGTTCTTAATCAATTTTAAGACCCTGTTACATGACTCGTCAACTTGACCCTCTTAACGTTCTAAAATCAATGATTATCAGAAAAAAAGATAACTGGAAACTTCAGGGCCTACTACCGATCGGAATCATTAGAAAGGTTTTTTTTTGTTGTAAAATATATAAATTTACTTTTGATTCGTTACTTGGAAGGTCTTGGCAGATATGAAACTACAATACCAATTAGGATGTTTCCGAGGGGCTCAGATTAAAGCTCATTCCAGTAATCATCAATAACAACATATTATAAAGCAAAGAAGCAGGAGAACATACTTAAAACCAAGCATTACAAACCCCAGATGCATAGATCCTTCATCCAATTAAAGCTAATATCAGGAAGTAATTACAAAACAATCCTTCTCAACTGCGTGTTACATAAAAATCTAAGCATTCCAAACTAAAATTCACTAGGGAAACAACGAAACCACAACCCAACAACAAGAAAACGCAAAAGAGTAGACAAAATCAAGGTACATAAGTAACAGTCAGAACACAAACAGAAAGGAACACAGAAACACGAACAGAAGAGAAGAAGAAGCGTACCAAGAAAAATGCATATATGCACTGGAATAGGAAAAGCAAGCAATATAGAGCCTGGGAGTTAGGACAAAAGGGGGAAAAATAGAACTCGAACTTCGAAGAACAAAAGAATATTTGGGAGGGAGATGCCAACGAATCGCACGAATCTTCCCTTTTATTTCTTGACACGCATATTCCAACTCTCTAATCAAAAATTGACACCTCAGTTTCGTTTCCTTTGGCTCCTCTTCTTATGCTGTCTTTCTCTGTACTTCCCAACTAATTACTAAATACTAAAACCGAACTCTTGTCGTTGAATTGTTGTGACTAAATTAAGCATTTTGAAAGAAAGCGGATAACCCAACTTGCACGTACCTCAGAGCCAGGCCCAGGTTTTCGGTCGGGCCAAGCCTCAGGCCCAAAATTTTGAGCAATAAAACGACTTATATTTTCTGAAATTTTAAAAAATAACAAATTAGGTAGGCCTGAGTCAGAGCTTCTTTATGGCTGGTTAACCCCAGGCCCGTGTGGCCTTAAGCAGAGCTAGACTTAAAATTAGTATATTAGTAGATAGGGTCATGTTAAGCCTACATTTTTTTTAAAAAATAAAAATGTCGTTTTTAACATTATGGTCGGGCCATAGCTTGGACTGGACCGGCTTGCACTCTGCTGAGCCTCAATTTGTGACTTGATCGGGCCAAATAATTTTAACTCGTGGCCCGATTAACTCAGACCGGGTCAAAATTAACTTTCTTATTTGAAATATTATGCTTGGCCCGAGCGCCACCTTTGAGCAAGTAATATTGAAACTTTTAAAATTAGGATTACTAAAATAGTAATATTATCTTCTTATTATTTAAAATATGTATTTAGTTATTGGCCCAATTTTTTTTTGTTTGGCCTGTCTAAGTAGCTATATGTACAACTTATTGATCAAAAAAATCCATACCTAAATATTAGTTCTTTGATCTTTTTTTCTATTTTCTTTAGTTCGTCAGAAAAATCTTATTTGATAAAGTTAAAATTTGTCGATTATAATAAAATAGTTTGATGATATTGTAAGAGGAATTACATTTGTTAAAAATTTTGCTTGAATTATTTATTTCACAGTTAAATTCTTCATACTTATATGTAAATTTCCTTGAAAAAAAAATTCTCTATCATTGCTCTTATGAAAATTCTTTATTTATTGATTAACGAAATAAAAATAAAAATAATAAGAATCCTTAATTTTAATTGGCTTTTAAGATTTATATCTCAACTTGACAATAGCTAGAATTCATTTTTCTTTCATTTTTTAAGTGATCAGAGTTGGCATTTTAATTCAAGTTTGATTTGATAAAAAAATTAATAAATAAATTTAAATTAATCAAAATTTAGATTGAACTCAAATTTTAATTTAAAAAATTGAATTTTAAGTTTAAGAAATCCAATTTTATTTAAATTTATTCCAAACTTAATATAAAGTTGTTTCAGTCTAAAGTTTAATTTAACTGTAAACATTTTATTCTGGTCAAAAATTTATTAAAGATTAGGTTGAATTAAAAAATTTTCAAAATAATGACTCCAATTTAAGTCTTACATATTAAATGAATGTATTCATATATTCCTTGAATATTGAGTTACTTAAAAATTTTAATTATTTAAAATTAAACATTTGATGTTTTAAAATTTATTTCATAAATAACCGTTTTAAAATTATGTATTTTAAAGATTTTATTAATAATTATTTATTTTTAAAATAATTTTAAAAATTAAATTAAATTAATTATTCATAATTTTGTTACTAAATAAAAATACATATTTAGGTAATTTAAGTTATGAAAAGCAAGATTAAAAATCAAAAATAGATTTTTATATATTTTCATAAGCTATAAAAACTAGAATAAATCAAAACTAAAAACATAAATTAACAACTCAGCTAAACATGATTTTTACTAAATTTAAAAATAAAAACAGAAAATTGAGGAAAAGTATAACCAAATATACCGTAACATTTATTTTAAAGGTGTGTAAATTAAACTATAACAATTTTACTAAAATATAAATTAAACACTAATATTTTGAAGCATTTAAAATAAACTCTAGTATTTACAAAATGTTTTAAACTATAAAAAACAAAATTAAATCTTTGTTTATTATATTTATTTTTAATCTAACACATGAAGTCCATTATATTATAAAGCATAATGAGTCTCAGTAATGTTATGAATACCATATTAGTACTATATTTGATTTTGGTATAGTACTATATCAATACTGATCAATACAAAGTATCATTTCGAGTAATTTTTAAATTTATAAAGTCAAGTTTTTTAAAATTAAAAAATAGCCCTCAATATATTATACTGTATAATTTATAATTTTATATCAATAATTTATTCAAAAATCATAATGATGGAAATTTAAAACAACAATTTATTTATTTTTATTAGCATGATTTTTCACATATTTTACATATAAATAATAACTATAATTAATATAAAAAAGATTATTTAATCATTATAGAATATAAAATTAAGAAAAATAGAAAGTATTTAAAATAATAAAATTTCATCATATAATAAATAATAATTACATCAAAACATCAAATAAAAGAATAATAAATATTCATGACTCTCTAACAATTATAATTTACAACAAGAATTCATGTCGAGGAAATAACCAATTAGAAGTGATTTGAAACAAAATATTTACAATTATATTTATATTGCATATATATAATTTAATATATACATCAAATATAAAGTGAAATCAAAAGAAGAGGAGAAATAAAAGGTTGAAACTTTATTCAATTGAATACTTACTCAAATTGCTTTGACCTAAATTTTTATTTGGTACAAAATTTTCATTATTGAAAAGAGTCTCATTATCACCATTATTCAAATTCATTGCACTAAATGACATTTCAATACTTTTCTATACAAGATTATCTTCGAAGTCACTCTCATATATCAAACTCAATTCCTTAAAAACTTAATCCGCCAAAAGA
Organism: Erythroxylum baracoense; assembly: GCA_025629805.1. Lineage (NCBI taxonomy): Eukaryota > Viridiplantae > Streptophyta > Magnoliopsida > Malpighiales > Erythroxylaceae > Erythroxylum > Erythroxylum baracoense. The sequence continues at coordinate 8,543,597 of JAOTAY010000189.1, read as the reverse complement.
TCAATATGATCAAAGTAAATTGGATTTACAGAATTACTTGTTCTACTAAGAGTCCTAGTAAACAATAAATTTAAAATATTAAAAATTACAAGAAATTATATCAAACTTAATAATGGTAATAACATATCTTTCCTGAAGCTTTAAATTGTATCAAACAAAGGCCAAATAGTTCAATCTTTTCTACTCCAATATATTCCTTTCTTAGAATGGATGAATTCAAATATACTTTAATTCTTTTCACACTCTGTTGCACTCGCACGTTGATTTAAAATTTGAATTGCAAATTTTTGTAATTTTGGAACACCACTTTTGAATTGGTCCTACCAAGTAACTATACGACAACAAAAATAACATTATAAACAAAATAAAGTAATGATCAATTTTCAACAAGTTATAAAAGTGAAAAAATACATACTTAAATTAAGTTTGTCTCTTTAATAAATAACAATTGGCATCCTAAAATCACCGAAAATATCCTTATAAATCGTCATTTGTGAGCTTATGAGATCTTGTATCATGTCGTGGGTAACAATTGCTGTAATAATTAATAGCATTCCCCTGTTGACTTCTACTTTCTTTGTAAAACTTGTTCTAAAGTAGACACTAGACTTTAAAAATGCCTTAGCTACAAACAGTAGAGAGTAAAGTTGTCTTTTCCCATTTCTCATTGATGACAACAAGATAAGATGTGTACAAAGAAGGTATATATTTCAAATTGCCCTTAGATGCTTTGTTTATCTTCTCCATTATATCATAAAAATAAGCCATTATTCCTTTCTCTTCATTATCAACTAGATAAAGTACCCTAACCAAAAAATCACAAACTCAAATGACGAATTGACATAGAGACCATAAATATAATTATAAAACCTCTGATCCAGCATTAGACTTGGCATGTTAAGATACAACTTAGTTATCACTTATAACCATTTTTCTCAACTCTTTCTTCATCAAAATAAAACATTGAAGTGATAATCTTGTAGTAGCAGGATGACACAAATTCCTACCATTTTTTAAATCCATTCTGATTAAATTCAAAATCTATGCACGATTATAGATGAACTTAGTCACCTTTTTTGCTTTCTGTATAGTCTCATCAATAATAAGAAAATATCTAGCATCTTATATATTTTCCAACATTAGTTCAATGCAATGTACAGCACAAGGAGTCCAATAAAAAGAATTATACTTGTTTTACAATCTTCTTCTAGCAGCTTTATAAGTGAAATCATTATCAATATTGAATTGAACAATATTTTCTATCCTAACTTCATTCCCAGCTTCATCAAATATGTTAAATAGAGTATTAACATTCCTAATAAGGCTAGATACATCAATAGACTCCAAAAACATTGTCCTCTTTGCAAAATAAACTAAAAAATTTAATAATAGATTCCTGTCTTCTATTTGTCCAACCATCACACATGATCAAATACCTAAAAGTAGCCCAAGTGATTGTTCTTTCATCCAAATAAATTTTTATTTCATAAAAGCAATTCATAAGTTTATATCTGTAGTCCTCGATTGAAGGAGAGTTGTATCTTGGACCGTAAGAGGCAATAACATCTACGATAGGTTGATAATAGTAAGACTAGGTAGTATGAAAAGCTATACCTGAATCATACCACCATCTAGTCATTGCCATATCCACATTATAAACAACTTCTTTACATTGTAAGGAACTACAGATTAAAGGCTAAGTTTTAGGAGTTATTTGTGGCTCAAAAAAAATTAGACCCCTATCTTCTTCTTTTCCTAACATTAGGTGTAACATTCCCCTTTTGTTGGGTAGGAATATTACCAACTTCAACATTCCCACTATCATCTTGATCACTAATAAAAGAACTTCCACTGCCAATTTTGTAATATAGTCTTTGCCTTCTACATTTATCATGCTTAATTTCCATTTCACAATATGACTCACTTTTTTTACAAGAATCCACATCAGCTTTGACTCCAACTAAATGTTGCTTTAATATGATGATTTCTCTACCTTTCAAATGCTTGTTACAAAGTAAACAAATGGTATTGTTCTTCACTTTAGGAGCCAATCTAGCATGAGCCCAAGCTGGATCATTGAATCTTCTTGAAGTAGTTGAATTATTAGGAGTACTTGAACTTCCTTTCATTTATCTATAAAAATAAACGAAGACATATATCAAAATTAACCCAATAACTTCATATCAAAATTAAGTTCGAAATTATATTTGTTTAAGATTGGTTGGAGCTTTAAGTTATAACTTATTTCTGTCTATTTGTTTGTCTTTCTTAGTTGATAGACCTTATAATTGAGTTTACGTTCTAACATAATAGGACCTTCAAATTTACCCCTACCATGCACTATTATGGAGAAGAAATGTTTAATTTTGGTGTAAAACTGGATCATTTGACAGTGTCACAATTCATATATGATAAGTTATTAATTTAAATATTAATTTGGGATATTTTTGGACAATATTGGATGGATATTATTATGATTATAGTGTTTTTATATTGTTTTGGAGGTTAGGAAAGAAGCTAAAATTGGTTAAATTAAAGGACAAAACGATAGCAATGCAGAGGAGCCCAATAGAAGAGAAAACGACAAGCAACAATTGGACAAAACAAGAATAAAATGACAGTACATAGGAGAAATAAAAGTACAAAATTCAGAGTCCATTAGCAAAAAATAAAAAACGTGTAACACAGGTGAAATGAAACAGCAGGAATACCCAACAGAAACCTAGAGGAATAAAACACAAGCAGAAAAGGAGAAAACACATCAGTTAGAAAAATAAAAGGGAGGTAAAACACAAAGACTAAGGGGAGACATACAGAGGTGGATGGAGTTTTTGGAAGATGTGACAACTATTGGTTTTGGGAGACGTTAACGCTGCTTTCCATCTTTTGCTTTCAAATGAGAGAACCGTACCTGGGTGAGTCTTCAGTCTGGATTTTTTTGGCTATCCCATGTTGGGTTTCTTCTCCCAACTTCTTCTGTAAGAATTATTTTTTTCTTTTAAATAGTATTCATGCGTTCATACTTCTCAATGGCTTGTAACTAAATTATTATTTCTAGTTAAAAGAGTATTAAAGCATTAATTTCATGGAATTATGAGATCTAATTGTTTATATCTGTCTTCTATATTAATGAGTATTTATTTATTCTTTGTATTTAGTGTTCGTGATTATTTTAGGATTTATTAAATAAAAGGCCTATATTTGATAATCTTAGAATAGTTTATAGTTAATTAGAACTGTACATCTACAATTGTGTGTTTGGACTAATAAAGTGGCAATCGACATAATTTTAGCTGCTCCCAAGTAGATTAGTCTGTGTCGTGGGAATGAATAATCTAATCTAAATGAACCTGGTTGTGTGTTTGTTGGTTAGAATTGGGTCTCTCTATATCTTAATGTTGTTGAAACATTAAATCCTACTGGGAAATTTCTGGGGGTTGTCTTTCGATTAGAGAAATAATTAATGGGTGTCCTTTAATTACCAAAAAATTAAGGAGAGATTGGTTATTTAGAGCGTTCGTTGATAACTATAACTAGTCTATTCATGAATATATGAGTTGACGTTGTCATCGATGATAAATTAATGGAATTAAGGTGGAAATACATTCTTTAACTAGAAGCTTTCTCCTTTGTTGAGTTTCTTAAATTTATTTACATCTTTGTTCTTTTCTTTTAATTAAATTATTGCTAAATTATTTTCATCAGTTAAAACCCCCCAAATTTATTGTTTATTTTTGTAAAAGAGATAAATCTATTGTTCCTTGTGGAGACGATCCTTACTCACTCTTCAGTCGTATTTAGTGAATTAAGGTGATTTATTTTTGTTGGTTTGACACCCACCAAAATTTGGCATTGTTGCCAGGGAACTGATCTTAATTAATTTATTTCTTTTATTTTTGATTTTTATATTTTCCCTTGTTTCTAGTTTATTCCTTGTTCTTCTCATACGGATGAACTAATTTTTGATCTAGAGGTCGAGAAGATAGCTTATATATTAAGAAAAGAAACTCAACAATGAGCTACCCAAGCATTATCTTCATCTCTTAGTTTGAATTTGGTAATTGATTTAACTGACAATCTTAGTGATTCTAACAGTGAGTTTGAAGAACCACCTGTTGAAGAAGAAAGTAAGATGGCAGCAAATCAACTAGCATTGAGAGATTTAGCAACTCTCGATGTGAACCAACAACTGTTGTGCATCACATTTCCTACCATCAAAGGTACTTTTAAATTAAAATCTGGTTTAATTCATTTACTCCCTACCTTCCGTGGTCTTGCAGGTAAAGATCCGTATAAACAATTGAAGGATTTTCATGTAGTTTGCTCAACCATGAAAGCCTAGAATATTATAGAGGATAAAATCAAGATGCAAAATATTCCATTCTTGCTAGCTGACAAGGCCAAAGATTGGTTATACTACCTGTTGTTTGGGTCCATCACCAGTTGGAACGAAATGAACAGGCAACTTTTGGAAAAAATTTTCCCCAACCTCTAGAGCAACTAATAGCGAAAAGATATATGTGGCATCAGATTGGAAGAGGTTTAAACAGTTGTTTGCTAGTTGTCCACAACATCAAATTCCTGACCATCTCCTCATCCAATATTTTTATGAAGGACTTTCCATTATTGATAGAAAAATGATAGATCCTACAAGTGGAGGAGCACTAGCGAACAAAACTCCCAGTGAGGCATATACTTTGATATGAAACATGGTTGCTAATGCACAGCAGTTTGGCACTAGAAAGGAAAGTGTTCCATAGAAAGTCAATGAGGTAAGTGTTGTTTCTAATGATCCAATAATTGATGCTTTAACATCTCTCATTAAAAAGTTAGTTATAGGATAGTTACAATAAGTGAAGGCATGTGGAATTTACTCTACCTCAAGCTATCCCACCGATATGTATCTTCCTCTCCAAAAGTATTCCACTAAACAAGTTAATGAGGTTAGAGGATTTCTTGGCCCACCACAGAGAAGATATGATCCATACTCTAACACATACAATCTAGGATGGAGGGATCATCCCAATTTTAGTTATGCAAATAGACCTCCAGGGTTTTAACAACTACCTCAAACTCAACCGCTTGTTCGACCTCCTCAAGCTTCTTCCTCTTCCCATCCATTAGGTATGTCATTAGAAGATTTAGTTAAGTCTTTGGCTACAAGCACTCACTACTTGCAACAGGAAAGCCAGACATTCCAATTAGAAATAAGGATTAACATCTAAAGTTTAGGAACTCTAATGTCTCAATTGGCGACAACTATAAACAAGTTAGAAAATGGAAAAGGGAAATTGCCTACCCAAGTGGAAATAAATCCTAGGGAGAATGTGAGTGGTATGATTTTGCGCAATGGAAAAAAAGTCTAATCCATCACTCCAAATGAGTAGCAATATGAGGAAAATACAAACGAAGAAAAACTGACGACTTCAGTTGTACCACAAGCTTTAGCCATCCTTAGTAAGGAGGTAAGTAATGAGCCTAAAATATCTAAATCTCAGTCTGTGATTAAACCTCCTTTTCTTGGCAGATTGGCAAAATCCAAGAAGGATGAATCAGAAAAAGAGATGTTGGAAATTTTTAAAAAGGTTGAAATCAACATTCCCCTTTTGGATGCCCTTAAGCAAATACCAAAGTGTGGGAGGTTTTTAAAGGAGCTATGCACTGGAAGATTTAAGCTGAAGGGTGATGAGCAAGTACTGGTTAACGAGAATGTATCTGCAGTCATCCAAAGGAAAGTGCCACCAAAGTGCGATGATCCAAGTATTTTTACTATACCATGTGTGATTGGAAGTAAACTTATACCAAGGGGCATACTTTATTTAGTGTCTTCAATCAACATTATGCCACTATCTATTCACAAAGCTTTAAATATAGGACTACTCGAGCCAACAAATGTGATAATCTAATTAACTAATAGGTCTTATAAATACCTAGAAGGCATAATTGAAGATGTACTAATAAAAGTTGAAGAACTCATTTTTCCTACTGATTTTTACATAGTAGATATGGAGGATGACCATTCACTAATTCTACTGTTATTATTTTTGGAATATCATTCATGAAAACATCTAAGATGAGGATTGATATGAATAAGGATACTTTAACTTTAGAATTTGATGGTGAATTGGTTACTTTTATTTTTTTTTGAATCTATGATGTATCTAGGTGACTATGAATTTGTTTGTTATGTTAGCATTGTTGATCTTTTAGTACAAGAGGGTTTTGAGCATAATTATATGATTGATGCACTGAATTTTGTACTTGAGAAAAGAAAAATAGAGAAGGATGCAAAAATGGGAGAGCAATGAAGAAATTAAGGAGGCAATCATATTCCTAAATTCCACACCAGCGGTGCCGCACAAGTCAATAACATCTTTCTTACAATTACCAAACACTCATGAGAGAATTCTTCCTTCTGTTGAACATGCCCCCAAGTTGGAAATGAAGCCTTTACCAGAACACCTCAAGTATGTGTATTTGGGCAAGAATGAGACTCTACCAGTGATCATTGCAAAAGATCTGACAAAAGTCCAGGAAAAAGAGATCACGAAAAAGCCATTAGGTGGACTTTGATAGACATAAAGGGAATCAACCCAACAATCTACATGCATTGAATCCTGTTAGAGCCTGATTTAAAACTGGTAAGAGATCTACAACGTAAGTTAAACCCAGCAATGAAAGAAGTAGTTATGAAGGAAGTTTTGAAACTGTTAGATTTAGGTATTATATACCTAATATTTGATAGTTAATGGGTGAGTCCAGTTTATGTAGTTTCCAAAAAGACTGGTTTTACAATAGTGGCAAATGATAAAAATGAGCTAGTCCCAGTGAGATTACAAAATGGATGGAGAATGTGTATAGATTTTTGAAAGTTGAATGCAACTATAAGAAAAGACCATTTTCCGCTTCCATTTATTAATAAGATGCTCAAAAGACTAACTGGTAAGTGTTTTTTGTGCTTTTTAGATGGATATTTTGGTTACTACCAAATAGTAGTAGCCCAAGAGGATCAGGAAAAAATTACCTTTAATTTCCCTTTTGGAACTTTTTCTTATAGACGCATGACTTTTGGATTATGCAATGCACCTGGCACATTTCAATGTTGTATGATGAGTATATTTTCTGATATAATTGAAACTTGCATTGAAATTTTTATGTATGATTTTATTGTTTATGGCAATTAATTCAATCAGTGTTTAGATAATCTATTTAAAGTCTTACAATGTTATATTGAAACAAATCTTGTGTTTAATTATGAAAAATGCCACTTTATAATTCAAGAAAGGATTGTGTTAGGATATGTAGTGTCCTCTAGGGGTATTGAAATAGATAAGGCTAAATTGGACTTGATTTCTAATATGCCATATCCTATTAATGTTCAAGAGATTTAGAGTTTTCTTGGTCATGTAGGGTTTTACTGTCGATTTATCAAGGAATTTTCAAAAATTGCATAACCCTTATCAAGGCTATTACAAGAAGATGTTCAGTTTGATTTTGGATATGAATGCAATGAGGCTTTTAACAAACTTAAGGTGATGATTACATCAGCACCAATTATCCAACCACCTAATTGATACATGCCATTTGAGCTCATGTGTGATGCTAGTCACTATGCCATTAGGGTTGTTCTTAGGCAAAAAGATGATCGCAACAGTCATATGATTTACTACGCATCCAAGACACGCACCCTCACTCAATGTAACTACACCACTACTGAAAAAAAGCTCCTTGCTATTGTTTTTGCATTTGAAAATTTTTCATCTTATTTATTAAGATCTAAAGTAACGGTTTATTCTGATCATGCAGCTCTCAAGTACTTGTTAGCCAAGAAGTAATCAAATCTAAGATTAATTTATTGGATTCTTCTCCTTCAAGAATTTGATTGGGAGATCAAAGATTGAAAAGGAGTCAATAATTATTTGGCAGATCACTTAAGCAGATTGGTACGAGAGGAGGAACCCTTACCAATATCCGAAGTCTTCCTTGATGAGTAACTATTCTTAATGCAAGGTAAGGAAGGTAAGGAACCTTGGTTTGCTAATTTGGTTAATTTCTTAGTGACTGGAATACTACCACACAATTTAAATCTAGCCCAGAAAAATAAAATCAAAAGTGACTCTAAATATTATTTATGGGATGAATCGTATTCATGGAAAATAGGCTTTGATTAAATTATCTGTAGATGCATGCTAGATGAAGAAATTCACTTCATTCTTACTTATTGTCATAGCTTTGCATGTGGAGGTACTTTGGTCTTAAAAGAACTGATATGAAAATTTTGGATTGTGGTTTTTACTGGAGAACTTTGTTTAAAGATGCCTATCTTTTCTGTAAAAGTTGTGAAAAATGTCAAAGGGTAGGTAAATTGTCTTTTAGAGATGATATGCCACAGACACCGATTTTAATATGCGAAGTTTTTTAAGTTTAGGGCATGGATTTTATGGGTACTTTTCCTAGCTCCTTACGTTTTATTACATTCTGCTTGCGGTTGATTATGTTTTGAAATGGGTAGAAGCAAAGGCTACCCAGACTATTGATTCTTAGATTATTATAGATTTTCTCAAATCCAACATCTTTAGTAGGTTTGGGATCCCTCGAACAACTATAAGTGAACAAGGTACTCATTTTTGCGACCACATAGTGGAAGCATTAATACAAAAATATGGAGTTCATCATCGAGTGGTGACTGCATATCACCCACAAAACCAATGGGCAAGCCGACGTATCCAACTGAGAAGTCAAGACTATTTTAAAGAAAATAATCAATCCCAACCATAAGGATTGGAGTTTACACTTGAATGAGTCTCTGTGGGCATACCGAACTACTTATAAAACTCCAATTGGAATGTCACCATACTAGTTAGTCTTTGGTAAATTTTGTCACTTGCCTGTTGAAATTAAACATCGTGCTTTTTGAGTAGTGAAGCAGTACAACATGGACTTACAAGAAGTTGGAGTTGAAAGGAAACTCCAACTCAACATGGAATTACAAGAAGCTGGAGTTAAAAGGAAACTCCAACTCTAAGAGTTGGAAGAAATTTGTTTGGAAGTATATGACAATTCCTGATTGTAAAAAAAGCGCACTAAATTCCTTCATGATAAGCTCTTACGTCGAAAGCAATTTTTGGTATATCAGAAAGTTCTGCTTTTTAATTCTTGATTAAAACATGTAAATTAAAGTCTAGATGATCTAGTCCATATGTTGTGGTAAGTATTTCTCCCAATGGTGTTTGTCATATTAAAAGTGTTGAAACTGACAAAATATTTAAAGTTAATGGATACAGACTTAAACCTTTTATTGATCCCATGGAAGTTTCAGCTACAGAGAAGATTTTCTTAAAGACGTCTTCCTATGAGTCTAATTGATCAAAAGAAGAGGCTATGTTTAGCCAAAGACAGTAAAGAAAGGTGCGGATTGGGAGGGAACCCAACGATTTTTGTTTGATTTTTTTGAATTCTTATTTTGTTATTATTTTTTATGTTAATAATAATAATAATGATGATGATGATGATGATAATAATAATAATAATAATAATAATAATAATAATAATAATAATAATAATAATAATAAT
>JAOTAY010000189.1:8520054-8532775 GCA_025629805.1 Erythroxylum baracoense | reverse complement strand
CCACCCTCGCGGGGCACGGATCCGGGTATCACTGTCGATATCGGGTTCGGGTCCGGCGGGAGTTGGGGTGTTACAATCACAATCCTACACCTTGTTAATCATATCACGAATTTGCTTCTTCCTTCATGACACACGTATGCATCAACATCTTTCATGCATGCATCAATCCACAAGCATGAAAACATACACCATTCATGCATGCATTCATTAACAAACCTTAAAACCTTATCAGAAATTATTTACACTATCATAAAACTTACTTGGTTTATACTACACACTTCAGCAAAAAATTCCAGAAATTAACAAGTTTTTGGTGGAGAGAGCCAAAGATAGAGAGAGAAAGCTGAAAACGTTAAATGGGCTGAAGTGATGCAGCTTTTGTTTTGTAAGGTGTAATGTTGATAGATTAACCAAAAGCTAATATACATAAATGAACAAGATGGTGTTTCGGTGATGGTAAAGTAAGAAGGAAGTTTAGATGTTTTCGGTGAAACTAAAGGAAGAGCTGTAAAAACATGTTTCCTAATGACTAGGTGTCTCTTTTAAGGCTTGAAACATGTCTCCAACGCATGTCTTCCACTTGTCCACTAGATAAGCTACCATTTGTCTCTTAGTAATAGGTCCACATGTCACTCCATAATTTATCCATTTGTCAGCTAATAATTTGTCTCTTATTTCAATTTTTTTCTAGTCTAAAATAGCTCAAATTTTCGATAAATCTCCACAATATTCGAAACGTCTCAAAAAATTCCGAAATAATAACTATTATCACTAAATAAAATTTTAACACAATTAATCCATAATTCACACTTTAATCACATAAAAAATCACTTATACCCAAAAAATGACAATGAATGCAAGTGTGGTTATTTTTTTATGAGTGATAAAATTATTCACATGTATGTGTATGCCAAATGATGGATGAAATGTATTTCTAAATTCTCAATAAACTCTTATAAATAAAGCATCCCAGGGTATAATGGGATGTTACAGCTTGTATGTCTCTATATAGTCTCTATAGCCTCCTCATTAAAAGCACTATATTCAAGGTCCTAAGAAGTAAGAGGTTTAGCCCACACTCATTCCTTGGAGTGCACATATCAAACTAATTGATCCTGGCTTTATACTTTTCTTCGATAAAGACAATTTTATTTTTAACAATTCTCTTGTGTTCTTTAGTTTTTATGGCTTGTAACTAAATTATTTGTTCTAATTGGAGGATTGTATTGAAGCCTTAATCCCATGGAATTGTGAGATTTGATTGCTTATATATGTCTTCTATATTCCTGAGTATCTATTTATCCTCTGAATTTAGTGTTTATGATTGTTTTAGGATTTATTAAATAAAAGGCCTATATTTGATAATCCTATAATAGTTGATAACTAATTAGAACTGCATATCCATAATTGTGTGTTTGGATTAATAAAATGGAAATAGACATAATTTTATCGCCTTGTAAGTGGTTTAATTTGTGTTGTGGGAATGAATAATATAATCTAAATGAACTCATTTGTGTGTTTATTGGATAGAATTGTGTCTTTCTAGATCTTAATGTTATCGAAAAATTAAATCCTATAGGACAATTTCTGGGAGTTATCTTTCGATTAGAGAAGCAATTAATGGACGTCCCTTAATTGACTAAAATTAAGGAGAGATTGGTTATTTAGATCGTTCGTGGATAACTATAACCAGCTTACTTATGAATATAAAAGTTAATTTTTGCATCAATGATCAAGTAAAGGAATTAGAGTGGAAATACATATATTGACTAGATGATTTCTCCCTTATTTAGTTTCTTAAATTTATTTACATCTTCATTTTCTTTTGAATTTGTTAAGATATATGGTATATATCTTATATTTGGTTTTGGCATTTTTCGATAATTAGACATCTAAGATAATGTTGATGAGTTTAAAATTAAAATCTAGGTGGGATTGGATTTCTATATGATCTAAAAGTTGTATTTTAAACATCTACAATCTGGGACAAATGTGTGGACTTAGAATTCTATCTAGTTGAGATATCTTGCATATGTCATAAGTGAGGTTCATAGTTGTGGTTTCTCTCTGGTCTGATATGCGTGGATTGATTGTGTGAGTGAGAGATCTATGTGTGTTGTCAATGGCTAGGTGTGGGTTTCTTGTTGATTGCATTATGGTTGTACTGACAACTATGAGCTATTTGTCATTGGTTGTCAATTGGATGGAAGGGCTACTGGGCTAACTTTAAGTTGATGCTTATTCCATCTTGGTGCTACAACTTTAATTAATTAATTGTATGAAGACTCCTTGGTGTAGTGGGGGTAATTTTGTTAGAGTCTTGGCATTGGTTGATTGGTGGTGGTATAGATATTGTAAGTTAGCTAGAGTGGTTATTGCGTGAAGCACTCTAAGTCTTATTTTTATTACGTGTGTGACTCTATTTTTTGCACTACACATGTGATGTTTTCTGGGATGTGTTGATGATGAATGGTTGAGTTAATGGTGTTGTCTTTGATCTGATTATTTACTATTTTGAGGGAGGCTTGCGTGGGACTTGATCTTCATCTTGGTGTGGGTTGATCTATAGTGAATAGGCATATCACATTGCTAGGTGTGCAAAAAATTAGGAGATAACTGAAAATGTGTTATGGTGTGCATGAGTCATCATTTTGGAAGGTGCTGTCACAGGCTAAAGGAAAGTGTTAGTGAGCTACATATTTTGTGATGGTTGTTACATGATTTCTTCCTTGCCTTGTTTTGGTTTTCTCTTTGTCTTGTCTGGGTTTGTCGCAGGTGAATGATAATTGTTGAGTGATTTATTTATGTCTACAACATCTTAGAGTCGATTGTTTGCGTGGGTTGTCATACTTGGCATTTTCATCCTACAGCTGTGAATTAATACCGGTATTTGCATAGATCAACCCATATTTTTTGGTGACAAATTTTAGACCTATTTTAATGGAACTAAATCTATATGGGAGTTATTTTTCTGTTTTTTTTCAAGTGTTCTTATTTATGTTGAATTTTTGTTTAACCACTTGAGTTATTTATTCTTTCATTAAAAGATTATTGAGAAATTTCCTTTATTGAGGTTAACATGAGTTGGTTGTATTATTGGGTGTGAAATTCTTTCACGAATTATGAGGATGAGGGATAGTGTCAAGGGTTGAGTAGTGTCGACTCAGTAAAGCCTTGTATAAAAATACTATATTAAGCTAGGTGAGGGACCTATAAACATAAGCAAGGTATGTCGAACTACGCTAACAAATATTGATGTTGATTTATTTTGATGCGTTTAATTTTCTAGTTTTTGATTGTGCTAAAAACGACTGCGGTAAATTGAAGAGTTTGTGAAACTAATACACCCCTATAGTTTTTCAATTGGTATCTGAGTAGGTCACTGAATCAGAACTTGGTACATCATGTCAGTGAAGGTTTTTGTTTTGCAATTATGACCATAAGAGAAGGGGCATCAATCATTAGGCCACCGTTGTTAGATGGTTCAAATTATCCTATGTGGAAATCATGAATAATAGTATTCATTCAGGCACAAAGAACAAAACTTGGAACTTATTTTTAAATGGCTAGACGCATCCAGTGGCTATTGATGAAAAGGGAGAAGCAGTGCTTGAAGATGAATTCGAGTGGACAAAGGTTGAAGAAGAGAGAGCGCTTGGAAATGCTCAAGCCTTGCACGCTATCTTCAGTACAGTTGATGAAGGTTGCTTTGCTATGATATCAGTTTGTGAATCGACAAAAGAAGCATGGGACACTTTGCAAACTATACATGTAGGATCGAAATATGTGATAGCCTCAAAACTTTAGATATTGGCTGTGAGATTTGAAGAGCTGAAGATGGATGAGAATGAAACATTGGAGAATTCCATGAGAGACTGCGTGACACAACAAACCAAGCACATCAACTAGGGAAGAAGTACTCTAACCTGAAACTGGTTAAGAAGACATTGAGATTGTTCCTTTAAGGTTCATACTAAAAATTGTGGCCATCGAAGAAGCCCATGTTATCACTGAATTGTTTTTGGATAAGGTAATTAGGATTCTTACCAACTTTGAGATGAATTTGTTGAGGGATAATTAAGAAAAGAGAAATGGATTGTCATTGCAAGTCGAGATTGGTAAAGCTATGAATGACTTCAAAGATGAATCTGATGAGAATGAGAATATGGAGTTATTGACAAGAAATTTCAGTAAGGATGAAAGAAGAGTGAAGAAAATTCAATATCATGAGTATCAAGGCTTCGGACATGTGCAAGCAGAATATGCTAACACCTTGAAGAAGAGAAAAGGGAAGTCCTATACAAGCATTTGGAGTGAGAATGAATCCAGAAGTGAGTATAGTAGTGAAGAAGAAGATGTGAATAGTGCTATGTTAGTTGCTTTACACAGCAAAAGTCCAGTTGCTTACTTTACAACAATCAAAAAGGAAGTAATTGATGACAAATACGTGAGTAAATTAGAAAATTTTGGGAAAAACACAAACAAATCAACTCAAAGCTTAATCTTAGATTATGACAGTACTTCAGATGATAAAAAAGAAGGTATTTATGAAGTCTATGAGTTAATGTATGATAAATCGGTCCAAATGTAAGAAGAATGAGAAGTTGAAGGAGGAAAACTCTACCATGAAGAACAACATTCAATATCTTAAGAAGAAGTTGTTATCTACAATAGATGAGCTTAATGAAACAAAGTTGAAGCTGGTTAGCACGGAAAAGGGAATAAGAATGTTAAATGGAGGTACCGAAAAGCTAGAAAAGTTGTTAGAAATTGGTAAGACTAAAGGAGATCTTTAAGACATTGGTTATAGAGGTGAATGTTCCAAGTCAAATGATGAGAAAATTGGTGCGACCAGATCTGTCCAAGGAGAAATCTCAAAGAAAAATTGGAGGTTCATACCTATATGTTACTTTTATGGAGTAATAGGGCATATAAGACCGAAATTGTTGGACCCCATTTTTATTTTTTTCTTTTCTTTTATTTATTTATCTATTTATTCATTGATTTCTTTTATTTATTTTCTTATAATTTAATCATTAATTTAGCAAGTATGAATAGAAATTAGGGTTATTAATTAGAGATGGTAGAATTAAAATAGTGTAATGGTCATAAGAGACAAAAGAAGGGGCAAAAGGGGCATTACATTAAAAGAAGGGCAAAATTGGAAGAACAAGAAAAATGAAGGGTAAAATTGGAAAATTAAGATAAAATGTAGTCTTGAATAAGAAAGAAGAAGAAGAAGAAAATTGTGAGAAGAGAGAAAGAAGAGAAAAGAAGAAGAAGAATCGTGGAAGCTAGGAGAAAGAAGAAGGAAGAGAAACAAACTTGTTTTAGGTAAGTTTCATCTTTCCTTCTTGTTTGGGTTAAAAAAACAAAAGGGATTAGAGAGAGAAATGGGTTAGTATTGGAAGAAAGAAAGAAGAAGAAAAACCCATTTGATTTTTTCATGGATTTCTAAATTAGGTTTTAGTTTTCTAGCGTAGATATACTATGGGTAAGTTAAGTCTAGGCTTAATTTTTGTTTCTTCTTGATTATTAAAGTTTTATGAATTTCCATTTGAATGTGGATTGAATGAGGAATTGGTTTGTTTTAGGGAACAAAGAAAACCCTATCCAAGAGCAAGAGGAAAGGCACAATTGAGTTTAGATTTACAACCAAATTAGGTGGGTAATATATTCATAGTTTTTGTGATGATGAGCTAAAATTATTTGTTTGTTTGTGTGTTTAAATGCTTGCTTTTACTCATTGTGAATGTGGGAAAAATGTTATGTGAATGTATATCATGTTGCTTTGTAAGAATTCTGCTACTTTTATGTTAATGAAAAATAGAAAATTTAAGAAGCATGAAAACATGAATATGTTATGAAATGTATGAAAATTGAAGATCTGACTTGTGTGGGCTAAAGAGATGCCATTTCATTCGTCACATACACGTTGACCTTAAGCCTTCTTCTGACTACTTGCTTTTGGCATATGAGCTCCGAAAAATGGACTCATTTCGTTCATGGTGTAAACTTTGGCTTCGCCATTCTGTTTTATAGAACTCTCTCGAGCCATTATATTTGTGCATTGTATCTTGAATTGTTGAGCATAAAGCATAATTGAGTTTCATTGTTTGATTATAAATTGATTTTATGATCTGATTTGTGAGATGAATTATCCATGTTTATGAAAAATTCTCAAATTTAGGATGTGAATGTTGTGATTTGTTGAAATTAAAATAATGCTATATATAAGTATATATATCTAATGTGCTTGATATGTGTGTGGTTCGTTATCACTGGCTATAAACATATTAGCCACTAAGTTTCCTAGCTCACCCCACAAATTTTTCTACTCCTCAGGTGAAGAGAAAGTAGGTTACTAGTGTGCCCTTGTAAAGTTTGGCAACTCCAAGAATTTTAGATTTTTTGTAACTAAGTTAGTTTGGATCATTTTTGGTAACTTTAAAAACATATTAGCATAAACAATTATAATTGTATTTTGTAATTATGATACTGGTGCGGCTTCTAGTATGGAGTATGAAGATGAGAACCAACTCTATTTTGTTCAAAAAAGACAATGGAAGTTGCAGAAATTCTCTGATATATATATATGTAAAAATTTTCTTTTCTGTTAAGTTATCATTATGGCTGGGAATGAGTTCATAGGCTGTGTGATGATTTTCTTTGATGGGTTTCCTTTACTTATTAAAAGGGTAGTTTTGTATGTAAGAATTTAAATGTTGGATTCGGGTCTCTTGATTGTAGATAATAGACATTATATGTTGATACTAGGAAGAAGAGAGGAAAATAGGGATAAAATGTGGTCCGAAAGTTTAAGGAATAAACTGCATTGTTCTAGGTAGAATTAGACTAAGTGGTCTAAATAAAAGTTGTAGATCATTCTCTTAGCTTTCTAATGGTATAATGTTTGAAATTTGTAGACTTTGGACGCAAAAGATATGGCCTTTATAATATAGCATCATTGGTATTGGTATAGGTAGTAGCACAATTTTTTTGACAAAAATAGAATTCTTTACTTAAATGATTAAACTGTATCAATATAGGTCTAATTAGGCACATTTTCTTCATTAACATTGTAGGTCTTTCTCTTAGCTTTCTAATGATATAAAGTTTGAAATTTTTGAATTTCTGGATTGAAAGTTATGAAGTTTGGAAGTTAGTATATGCGACTCCTCTTTGTTTTTTTTCCCACATGCGTGAGTGAAGAGTCACAGCTACATTTTGCTTTTAATTCCTTAATTCAATTCCTATTCATTCACTTAACACCCAAATCAATTTATTTTGTGCCAACTTTCATGGTATGATATTTTTAATTAAATTTTTGGGTATTGTTTTTACATCCCCATTGAATTTTATTTATTTAATATAATTATTAATAAATTATTTATCCATTTATTTAGTATCTATTATTTTATTTTTATTTTATTTTTATTAGTTTATACTAAAAAAGGGGTTCCTTCATGATGTCTTTTAATTTATTTACATGTCAAACTTATTCTAGGCCATTTATTTTAATTTTTTGTGTATTTATTTCGCTTCCGCTAAGGAATTAAAATATGTTTTTTAATTTTGATATTAATTTTATTTATGATTATTTTTATTTTAAAAGCACTCCAAATTTTTGGCGCCTTGTCGCCATTAAATAGGAACGGAGACCCGGGGTTAACATTTTTGGTATCAGAGCCCACGATTTCTAAGGATTCCTAGGCATCGAATATGTTATGTTATGAATTATTATGCTATGTGATTAATTGTTATTGTGTTAAATTGATTGATTGCATTAAGTGACATACATATCATGCATACATGTAGGACATAACATTGAAAATGAAAATAAGCTAAATGTTAATATTTTATTGAAGGAATAAAATGCCACCTCGTCGAAGAACACTTCGAGGGATTTTGCAAGGATCTACTGTACCTGATTCTCCACCGAGAGAGGAGGGTATTGACTAATCCATAGCCCCAGCGATTGCTGAGGCAATTGTAGGGTAGGATAGCGAGCCCTTTTCACCTCAGATGCCCGAACCATCTCTCCCTTAAACACAAGTACCTAATCCGTTCGATCCCATAATGTTTGAAGCCTTTGCTCAGGCTTTTGTGCAAGCGATTGGTTAGATGCCATCCATATCTACTCCAGCCCCCATTCAAAAAAGGAAGACAATTTGATAAGCTGAGAAAGTATGGCATCGTGGACTTTTATGGAACAACTGACCCTGAGGAGGTTGAGACTTGGTTAAGGAAGACGGAAAGAATATTAGAGCAGATGGATTGTGAAGATGAAGAAAAGATGGTGTATGCTACGAGCTTGCTATAGGTGATGCCTTGCATTGGTGGGAAAGTATACTAGGGAGCCAGTTTAAGCCACCAGTGTTAAAATTGACTGATTTCCAAGCTACCTATAAGAAGAAGTATCTATCTGAGGTTTACATTTAACAGAAGCAGAGGGAGTTTTTGAGCCTCACGTAGAGGGAGATGACGGTGAGTGAGTATGAGCGCAAGTTTATCCAATTATCCAGATATGTAGCCGAGCTGATTATGAGTGAAGCATCTAAGTGCCGACGATTTGAAATAGGTTTGCATTTGGCCATCAGAGAAAAATTAGTTGTGCAAATTTTTGCGACTTTCAACAATTGGTAGAGGCTACCATGAGGATTGAAAATGTGGAGAGCATAAAGAGTGCAGTAAATAGAAAGAAAGGGAAGAGAACAACTAAGTAGAGGAGGTAGTATGCCTGTGCTAGGAAGGAGTGTCAAGACTTTCCCTACACTGTCTGAGGTTCGAAGCAGTGGCTCAAGTAGACCCAAACCGATGAGAACTATTTCTCTTCAAGACTCGACTGTAGGAGGAGGCAGAAGAGGAGAGGGGAATAAGCCATCCTTTCCAAAATGTGATCATTGCGGCAAATTCCATAAAGGGAAGTGCTATCGACTGACTGGAGCTTGCTTTAATTGTGGAGAGAGAGGGCACATAGCCAGAGAGGGCACACAGTATGCTAGACAAGTGGGAACTCAGAGGTAAGATTCAAAGAGGGCTGAGACCGTGGAAGTTAAGTCTGCAACTGAAGTGGGAAGTTCTAGTGTAACCAAGAAGGTAAATCCTCTAGGAAGACCGAAGGGGCAAGTACCAGCTAGAGTATTTGCAATGATTAGGGAAGACGCAGAAGCAGCTCCAGAAGTTGTGACTGGTAGGGTTAAATTATTTCATGATGATATTATTGTTTTGATTGATCTGGGGTCTACCCACTCTTTCATTTCTACAAGTATGATTTTGCATGATAGAAATATGAGTCCGTTAGCTAGTCCCTTCATGGTTAGCACCCTGATTGGCCAATATGTTATTTTTAGTCATGTTTATCAGGAGTGTGAAGTATATCTTAGTAAGGAAAAATTAATAGTGGATTTAATGCCATTAGAGATGAAAAGATTGGATGAGATTTTGGGCATGGATACCTTAGAAAAATATAGTGCCAACTTGAATTGTAAATAGAAGATAGTAGAGTTTGTGCTGGAAAAAGGCGAAAAGGCAGTATTTGTGGAAGATAAGAGAACAATCCCCTCTAAATTTATTTTAGCTCTAATAGTAGAGAAAATGATGAAGAAGGGGAATGAAGCATACTTGACATATATGGTGGACACGAAAGCAGATGAAGAAAAGTTAGAAAATATTCTAGTAATCAAGGAATCTCCAGATATCTTTCCAGAGGAATTACCAAGACTACCACCATACAGAGAGATCGAGTTCACCATAGAGCTTCTTCCAGGCACTGCACTAATCTCTATTCCACCTTATAGAATAGCTCTGGCAGAATTAAAGGAACTTAAAAGACAATTGGAAAAATTGTTAGAGAAAGGTTTTATTAGGCCTAGCTCTTCGCCTTGGGGAGCTCCAATTTTTTTCTTAAAAAGAAAGATGGATCCTTAAGGATGTGTGTGGATTATAGAAAGCTCAATCATGTCACTATTAAGAATAGATATCCCCTCCCACGCATATATGATTTGTTTGATCAATTACAAGGAGCAAAATGCTTGTCCAAGATAGAATTGAGATCGGGTTATCATCAATTGTGAATAAAGGAGTTCGATGTGTTAAAGACTGCTTTCAGAACACGATATGGGCACTTTAAGTTCTTGGTTATATGCCCTTTGGATTAACTAATGCTCCTCAGCCTTTATGGATTTAATAAATAGGGTCTTCAAGACTTTCCTATACCCATTTATCATAGTCTTTATTGATGATATATTATTTTATTCTAAGAGCGATAAAGAGCATGAAGAACATTTAAGGATTGCCTTGGAGACATTGAGAAAGAAAGAGTTGTATGCCAAATTTCATAAATGTGAATTTTGGCTAAGGGAAGTGACATTTTTTAGACACATCATTTCAGAAAAAGGAGTACATGTGGATCCACGAAAAATAGAAGCTGTTGTAAAATGGGAAGCACCCAAGAATGTAGCAGAAGTGAGGAGTTTCTTAGGATTAGTTGGCTACTACAGACGATTTGTAGAAGGCTTTTTCATTATAGTAGCTCCACTCATAAAATTTAAAAGGAAGAATCAGAAGTTTGTATGGACAGAAGAATGTCAAAAGAGTTTTGAGGAACTGAAGAAGAAACTCACAACTGCACCAATTCTGACTTTGCCTGGGTATACAATTTATAGTGATGCTTCGAGGAAAGTATTAGGATTCATGTTGATGCAAGGAGATAAAGTGATTTCATTTGGTTCCAGACAATTAAAACCCTATTAAATGAACTATCCCATGCATGACTTAGAATTGGCTGCTATACTCTTTGCATTGAAAATATAGAGACATTACTTATATGGAGTCACCACCAGGGTATTTACAGACCATAAGAGTCTTAAATATTTGATGAGCCAGGAAGAGTTAAATTTGAGGCAGAGAAGGTGGTTATAATTATTAAAAGACTATGACTTGATGATAGACTACCACCCGGGGAAAGCAAATGTAGTAGCAGATGCGCTGAGTAGGAAATCTACTATGGTGCATGTGAAGACGATATATCTACCTTTGTTGAGGGAATTATCTAAGCTTAAAGTGAAGCTGAGATAAGTTGAATCTGGTGGTATATTGGCTAATTTTAGAGTAAGGGCAGTATTGAAGGAACAGATTAAAGAATTGCAGAAATGAGATGTATACTTGAGTAAGCTCAGAGAAGAAATAAAAAATGGTTAGCCTCTAGAAATAGAAGTGAGAGAAGATGAATTGATGGTGGTAGGAAATAGATTATGGATTTTGGATATGCAAGTGATGAAGGATGAAATTCTTAATGAGGCACGTAATTCTCTGTATGCAATGCATCTGGGTAGTACCAAAATGTATAGAGATTTAAAAGAACAATTCTGGTGGAGAAGAATGAAAAAGGATATCGCAGAATATGTTTGGAAATGTTTAGTATGTCAACAAGTTAAAGTAGAACATCAAGTACCTGCCGATAAACTTAAGCCCTTGTCTATTCTTGAATGGACATGGGAAACGGTTACAATGGATTTCTTAATGGGATTACCAGGGACCAACAGGAAGCATGTTGTAGTAAGGGTGATTGTAGATAAGCTAACTAAGTCAGCACATTTCTTGCCTATCAGATAAATATATTCTTTAAATGCCTTGGCCAAGAAATACATAGACAAAATAATTAGACTTCATGAGATTTCCAGTTCTATAGTCTCAAATAGAGACCTCAGATTTACTTCCAGATTTTAGGAAAGTTTGCAAGAGGCTTTGGAAACTAAGTTACATTTTAGCACAATTTTCCATGTGCAGACAGATAGTCAATCAGAAAAGACAATAAGGACATTGGAGGCAATGTTAAGAGCTTGTGTAATTGGACTTTAGTGGTACATGGGATGAGAACCTACCTTTGATTGAGTTTGCTTATAATAATTCTTATCACTCTGGAATTCAAATGGCACCTTATGAAGCTTTGTATGGTAGGAGATGTAGAACCCCTATTTGTTAGGATAAGGAAGGAAAAAGAAAACTTTTAGGGCTTGAGCTAGTACAAGCCATGGTTGACAAGATTAAATTGGCGAAGCAGAGGCTCAAAACGTCTCAAGATAGGATAAAGATTTATACAGACACACACAGGAAGGAGATGGAATATGAAATTGGGGACAAAGTATTTCTTAGAGCTTCACCATAAAAAGGAGTTTTAAGATTTGGTAAAAAGGGTAAACTTAGTACAAGATACATAGCCGTTATGAGATTATAGAGAAGATTAGGCCTCTCGCCTACAAGTTAGCCTTGTCACTAGAGCTATCAAAGATTTATAATGTCTTCCATGTATCAATACTGAGGAGATATAGATCAAATGCTTCACACATAGTCCAACCTTCAGAGGTTCAATTAAGAGAGGATTTGACTTATGAAGAACAACCAGTAAAGATCGTAGATTCAAAGGAAAAGGTCTTGAGAAACACAACTTTGAAGTTGGTTAAAGTCTTAAGGAAGAATTATACAAGAGACGAGGCAACTTGGGAACCTTTGGAAGCCATACAAGAGAAGTATCCATACCTCATTGTAGACTTAGGTAAGAATTTCGAGGACGAAATTCTTTAAGGGGAGGTAAAATGTTCTAATTTTTATTTTATTTAATTATCTATTTATTCATTGATTTCTTTTATTTATTTTCTTAGAATTTAGTCATTAATTTAGCAAGCATGAATAGAAATTAGGGTTATTAATTAGAGATGTT
>JAOTAY010000189.1:8506766-8519954 GCA_025629805.1 Erythroxylum baracoense | reverse complement strand
CATATCACTATTCACACATGCATGAGCATGAGATGCCTCGATTTACCACACTTGGACCCGTTTCTCAGGTCCGACCCATTCTCTGGAAACGGGATGTTACACTATCAATGTCCATTCTTAATAGAACAATGACTAGGAACAATTCAGGGATAATACATAAATTCAATATAAATCTCATAATTATAATCTCATTATAATTTCATTTGTAATGTATAATTATCAAATGGACTTTATCATATACATTTAAACATGTACAAGATAAAGAATGTTGTTAAATTATTTTGTCACTAAACTACAACCAAATGATTGTCTATAGGGCATAAAGCAACAGTAATTCTCTAAATTTTGAATATAACATAGATGCAATAGTAACCTTCTTAAATATAATTAGGAACACGTCTTATAGTTAAGGAAATTTTGAAAAAAAATTGTTATGATTTAGAATTATTGGAAAAATTTCCTGTAGTTTAAACTTGTCCAAAAAAAATCCACTGAAGTAAACTTCCATTAAAAAAACCAACGGAAGTTCTAACGTGACAAAGTTAGTCCATATGGATCAATCAAAATTAGGTGATGTGGACCAACTTGACTTAAAGTTTTTCCTGACTCATTTTATTTAATCAACCTGACCTGACCTTTAAAGTAACCCAACTCATTCACCTGATTATCTTTGCCTTGTAAACTAATGATTTTCCGTTAAATAACATTCTCTTCTTGTTTAAACATAATTCCTAAAATTATCCATAGTTTATGAACAATTGAGAGATGGTGGAGAAGTAGGTGCTGGAGAAGTAGAAGGAGAAAGGTTGGTATAGTAGAAACATGTAGAGGATAAGTAGACGAAGGAGTAAGTAGGATATACATGCTAGAAAAATTATTAGATGTACTTGATGACATTTGTTGAGTGAGTTACATCTATTATACATATAACTATATATGTGGATTATGGGCATTTTTCGACCTCCTCATGTGGAAGTTATACGCCAAAATGCTAAAGTTTAGGATTGTTTATGTTGGTTTATGCCCTACAACTAATCACTTTAGTCGTACTTTAGGAAACAAATTATTTAAAGCATTCTTTATTTTATACATGTGTAGACGTACATGATAAAGTTCATAGGATAATTATACATTGCAAATGAAATTATAATGAGGTGAACGAAGTATGAGATCCCATATCAGTTAGAGAGGGGAACGAAGTATGCCTTATAAGTGTATGGATACCTCTCCCTCACAAGACGCGTTTTCCTAAGGGGTAGGAAGAGTAAAATCGTGAGGGCTTGACTCGGCCAAGGCTCAAAGTGGATAATATTTTTGAGCGGGGTGGTCCGGACTATTACAATGGTATCAGAGCCAGTATCCGAACCATTGTGTCAGCGAGGACGTTGAGCCCTAAAGGGGGTGGATAGTGTGAGATCCCATATCGATTAGATAGGGGAACGAAGTATGCCTTATAAGGGTATGGATACCTCTCCGTCACAAGACGTGTTTTTCCAAAGGTGGGAAGAGCAAAACGGTGAGAGTTTGGCTGGACCAAGGCCCAAACCGGACAATATCTGTGAACAGGGTGGTCCGAGCTATTACATAATTTCTCATATAGCATATGAGATTATCTTCTTTGCCTTTTTTTTGCTAGTTTATAACTTTCTCTATTAACTACTCTCTACCTTTATGGTGCTATCTGATAGAGCTTTGTAGGCACCCTTCTCAATCTCAACCTTTTCTTGTACATCTTCATACCACTACTAAGATTCCATCTTATTACCCTTAGGTCCTTTAAAAATACCCAAGGTCTCTTTAGTTGTATTCCTTAAAAAAGTTGCTACTCTCTCCCACATTTGGTTAACATCTCCTTCTGATTTCCATTATTCTCTATATATCACTCTATCCCTAAGTTATTCTTTCATATTCCACCATCTAACTCTGTACACCTACTAAGACTTCTATTCTTCCTCCAACACTTAATTATAAGATTCAAAACTAACAATCTATATTGAGTTGACAAGTAAGCATTAGGTATCACCTTGCAATCTTTGTAATTAGGTCGATAACTCCACCTTATGAGAAAGTAGTCAATTTAAGTTTTGTGGTTCTGTTCTTAAAAGTTACTAGTGCTCTTCATTTTTCTTAAAAAAGAGTTGTCTATCATGAACTCAAACACAACCGAGAGATTCAACAAAGCAGTCCCGTTATCATTCCTATAACCATACCTGAAACCCTCATGAGTCCATGAATATCTATCCGATATTGTTGTTATATGACCATTAAAGTCTCCTCTTAGAACAACTCTCTCATAGGGGGATCTACTGAATCACGACTTCTAACTCTTTCCAAAATTGGTGCTTAAGTTGTTCATCTAACCCTACTTGAGGTGCATAAGCACAAATCACATTAAAACAACACCTTTTACTATAATCTTTAAGGATATAATCGTATCATTAGTCCTTTTCTCCCACAACTTGATGTATAAGTTCCTTGATAACTAAAATAACTACCCCTTTATCATTTTGACCTTCCTAAATACCAAAGTTTGAACTTATTAATCTCTTTCGCTTTAGTCTCCGTTCACTTTGTCTCTTAGATGCATGCTGTATGAATCTTATATTTTGTCTTAAATCTTCACTAATTACAAATAATTCTCTATAAGGTTCCCAATGTTCCAAGAACTTATCTATAAATTATCAACATCTTCTCGTCTCCTAGACCCAAAACTCACTGAAGGACTAGCCTTTGCTTTATCATAAAAAGTTAGAGCCACCAATCCTACCCTAATGCCTAACATAAGCTGTAGAAGACAAGACCAATAAGTCCCTAAATGAATCTAACATTACTTTAGAAAGGGAACAAGAATCCTAGAATGGGCACTACAATAAACAGATGTCAAAATTATAAGAACACATGAACGCAAGCAAATCAAAATTAGATGGTCCAAAATCTGAACCACTAATAGTAACTAGGTTTATGTTAAAACATAGTATTTGACAGTTAAAAAACAACAAACTAAATATTACAAACTAAACAAATAAATTACTTAAAACTTTTTATGGAATGACGAATGCTGAAAACCTATCTCAACACCTATAGAGCAACAAATCAACCACAAGCAAACACAAATCTAGAACCAATCATAAGTACATCCATTAGAGAAGAAAAATATTATAAGAAACCAATTAACTAGAGAAGGGAAATAACAAAACTGATCCAATTTGTTTAAGATGCCATACATCAGCTTTGTATATTCTCGTTGTAGTTAGCACCGTTCACAAGAAATTCTTTCTTTATGGGGCTCACTCTAGATCTACAAAAGAAGAAAGAAAAGCATAAATTTTTCCAAAAGCCAAACACGAAACGTTTAGAAGAGGTCTAAAAATTGACCAAACTTGATCAAATCTAAGCTATTGATATAATTGAAATCCTAAAATTGAGACCTAGAAAAAGATTTTCCTTTTCCAATAATGTTCGACAAATCTAGAAGTTACATTTGCAAGAATGAAGAAGCCAAAAGTAACAATAATAATAAGAATATATAAACCCATTTCAACATCTAATAATCTGACAGCAAACAACAACAAATTTAGTAAAGAAATTAGAGCATTTCTTAAAAGAACCAGCTTTAATTAAGTCATCCTTGGGAGATGGGAAACGAAGAGAAAAAAAGAGAAAATCAGCTAAATAAATCAATAATTAAAAGTAAATAATGAGTGAGAAAGATAATAACTTTGAACGTGATTTTTGGAGAAGATGTTCCATTTAGATAACGGGAAAATAACATAAAAGATGAATCCCCAAAATTTGATATTTTATTATCATCATCATCATCATCATTAACACTCAGTTAAATCATGTACAAACATGGGTCTGTGGAGGTCTGATAGTACGTTGCCTTACCCCTACCTAGTAAAGAGGTTGTTTCTGATAGACCCATATTCAGAGTGACATGAAGATATTACCAAAAAAATGTCAAATAAATATAAAAGATGTAATAAAATAACTAAATACATTAAAAAATAAAGTAATAAATACTTATAATAAAGTAAAAATAAATAATTAAGATAAAATAATAACTTCAGAAAAATAAATAAATAAATAAAATAGAAAAGTAGCAGCATAATAATAGCTTATAACAAAGATGTCCATCTGGTCAACAAGATGCACTCATCAAAAGATTCACTTACAAAACAAACCTTACAAAAGTCATAATAAAGATGCATTCAAGAGTTAAAAGCAATAGTCATAATGTATGTAGCAAGAAAGATGAAATAACTAGACAAGGATAAATATACCGTTACCATAGCCTTTACAAACACAGAACCTAATATTGGTAGTGGAACTATAATCAAAGATGAGCACACTCTTAGAACTTAGAAAACTCCACTTCACCACCTACAAAAAAATATATGAAGGAAAACAATAGTCTAAAATACTAGGTGTTGTCAACTTCCTATGTCAAAGAATCCCCAACTACAACTTCATAGAGCTTAAAGTCTTAGCCAATGTAGACGGTTTAAGACAGGGAGCTCATAAAAGGTCCAGAGAAGAAAATCCAGATAGGAGTACGCGAGATCCAATAGAGAGATTTTTGAAACTAAGAGAAATGCGATGGGAGGGTAGACCCTTACCCTTTCGCAATGGTTAGTTTCCAAAACAACCTAGAAAGAGAGCACAAGAAAACTCTACTAGTTCACTGAAAAAATATCAAGAAGAGAGCAAAAAGAGGAAACAAAGGAATAAAAATATTAACGAACAAAAATACACAAAACACGATCTCATTTAAGCAAAATCAAGATCTCTTAATATAACTATGTTAAATTCCAAAAACCACCCACTTAATCAATGACGGAGATAATAGCAAAATAGCCAAATAGTAAATAGACAATAGTTTATTAAAGATGAAACTATTTAGATCCTTGCCTTATCTTTCTGCACTTTCTTTTCAACCTCCTCATATGCTTCTTCTTCCACTTGGCTCTCATGATGAAAGTTTGGTAAAAATTTTCCTCCTTGGATTGATTGCAAACCCTAGTCACTCTTTCTAACTAAAATTGATATTTTTCCATGATTTAAGAGAAAATTACAGGAAAAAATTCCACGTAAACCAAAGAGACATCAAAGTGAATTTGTCTAAAAAATGAAATGAAAATCGGAGAGAAGAATAAATAAAGACTAGGAAAAGATAAGTTTAACATCGAGAACCTCTAGTAAAATCATAAAGCTCTTCTCTAAAACTCACAATGTTAAAATTTACATATGAGTTTTAAACAAAACATCAAAGTTAGCGAGTAACCAAGATTGGCAACTTTAAAATTAAGGGTCAACATAATAGCAAACATACATAATGGGCAAAGAAGATCAACTCCCAAAACAAATTGATAAACCTATAAAAAAGGATCTCATCAAAATTCAACAAAAACCCCCAAAAACTTAACGTGAAAAGAACTAACACCACTAAGCAAGAAATTCTTCGACAAATGACGATAGATTAAGAAAAGGTCACTGGAAAACAAACCTAAGAAAGAAAACCAAAGCAGGAAAACCTTGTATGATAATAAATTTAGAATCCAAGCAAAGTTAGCAGGAGACGGGATGACGAAAAGTAAAGGATCCATTGACATCATTGTCATGATTAATTTAATTCAAAAGAAAGGCTATAAGATTGTGGAGATATTTTTTGATAGTTTTATATATCCATTATTGATAGATAATAAAGGATGATTAGAAGATGATTCACAAGTTGATTATGAGGTTTTAAAGAGTGATCAACCTACTTCTAGGAAGGGTAAACAACCTAACACAAATAAAGGTGAGGCTAGTGAATTTGATGATCCAACATATAAGGGTGAGGATGGAGAAGTTAGTGAGTTTGATCATTCTAGTTTAGTTGATTTTCATGATATATGAAGTAGATGGTGATGAGATTGTACATAAGGTTATTTATGATGGTGTAAAAGAAGTCGCAACATATAATAGACTACGTATAGATACAGATTTAGTATATAAGGATTCCGATGAGCTAAGAGTATAGATGCCAGTTTAGATGAAGAAGGGAGAAGAAGGCCTAAGTTCCTAGAATTTAATTTACATAATGATATATTGAGGCCAATTAATTTGAAAGTTTGGTATATTATTTAACTTGGTGAATGCGTTTAGACAAGCTTTAGTGTAATATGTTGTTGAGAAGGGTTTTGATTATGTATATGTCAAGAACGAGAACTATAAAGTGACTGTTGTATGTGCGAAGGGTTGTGGGTAGAGAATATATACTTATCCATCATAATATAAGACTGCATTTCAAATAAAAATATTTCATTCGATTAATAAATGTGGTAGATAATATTAGAACAAAAAATGTAAGGTGCTTTAAATTGCAAAGAAATACTTCTTATATTTAGAGATTGTCCTAGGTGGGATGTTATAAGGCCTAAGTGTGCACTTTTAATGGACTTCAATATTACATATAAGAAGGCATATAGGGAGAAGAACTTTGCATTAGAGTTATTGGAAAGTTAAGAGGGAAAGCAATTTGAGGACATAAGTATCCATATTATACTTTTGATTATATATACATATGTTTAGATGTTTGTAGAAAGAGTTTCTTGGCTGGTTGTAGGCCTGTGATATGCGTCAATGGTTGCTACTTAATAGGTAAACATAGAGGATAATTGTTATTTGGCTTGTATAGAAATAATAACATGTTTTCAATCGTTTTATCAGTGATTAAAATTGAGAATCAATTATCTCATATATAGTTTCTTGAATGTTTACAAGAAGGCATCGAACATTATCAGGATAGCAATTGAGTTATCAGGATAGCAATTGAGTTTTCATTTCTGATTGAAAAAAGGTAAATTTATGTTATTAGGTTTTCTTTTTATCTTCTAAACATTCATTTATAGTTATAAACATTTACTAAGTGCATTAACATACCTTGTAGATTAATTATAATAGGGATTGGAACATATCTCTAATGTTGATATAGATGTTGTTAAATATAGACATTATATTAGACATATTTATGCCAACCTTTACTCCAAATTCAAGAAGATGAAAGTTATAATGAATATAGTTTGAAGTGCGAAATATTCCTTCAATAAATTCAAAAGGTATATGATTATTTAATTTAAATGCACTTAAACTTCAATGTATATGATTACTTAGGGCATGATGGACATTCTCTTTTTACCTTGAACATATATATGAAGTAATTAGAAGGTGTTGCAAAATTGTACATAACTGGACAAGATACCAACAAATAGGTGGTCTAGGCACACTCATAGTGTTGAGTTGAAATGTGAATAGTTGAACAATCCTTATGAAAGCATTAATGCTTACAACAAGAACATTAGGGATAAACCAATTCTCACAATGCTTAAGATGATTAAAAGAGAAATGATGAAGAGATTTGATAAGAAAAACAAGCAGATGAAGAAACATAATAGATCCACTTTTCTTATTATTTAAAAGCCTTTAAGAAGCTTAAACAACTTTTCAATAACTAGATGCCATACTTTAATGGTGGGAGAGTGTTTGAAGTGGCACATATGAATTTTGATTAATATGTTCTTGATTTAAGCAACAGGACTTACATATATAGGAGATGGGATTTAATTGGAATTTCTTGTCAACATGTTTATGTTGAAATCAAACATGGTGGTGGCAAACTAGAAGATTATATGGAATTAATGTATAGCAAAGAAAAAATTGAAGCAACTTACATATGTCAAAATTTTCCAATTCCTAGTAAAGATTTATGGCCAACACTAATCAAGATTCATGGTTCTGAAATCCTTCCACCACAATACATGAGAAAGGCTAAAAGACTAAAAAAAAGCAAGATACAAGGAGGTAGGAGAGGAACATAACCTATATAAAGCTACTCAGAAAGAACTTCAAATGTTAACCAAAAGTTTAAACAATAAGCTCACAATTTAATAACATGTTCCAAGAGAATATATGACAGTCAAACTAGCTACTAATTGACATAAGATCCAGCATAAAAGAAAATGAAAAGAAGATCAAACTAACTTTTTTTTTATATAATGCACATTGAGATGCGTTATTCATGTATATGGAGCTCACTTGGTTAGCAATTTTTATGTATAATTTTTACTCTTGCTAGCTATTTTTATATATTGAGCTTATTTAGATGCTGAATTTTGGTTATATGTACACCTTAAATTATTTTTCAAATATAGATGTTGTGATTAAATTTGTGTTGTTTGGCATCTTCTTATATAAATGTATTGGTTGGAAATTACAACCTTTTATGGTTTATTTTTAACATAGAATGATAATTATCATTACAGGTTCTTAGGCTCACCTTAGAAATTGAAAAGTTTTATAATTGATTATGTTCTCTTTATAAGTATAGTACTTCTCCAACTTGTTAATGATCTGTCCATGATTTGAAATATTAATTTATATATACTTATGGTTGTTTGTCCATACTTGGTGATAGAGATATCGTTTCATATGATTTTGTTTTAGATTTGTGTTGTAAGTTAGTGATTAAAGTATCAATTGTTTGGTATAATGTTTATTATGCCATTACATGAACATACGTAATCGATCCTCGTCTAAAAGGAGGATAAGAATAGTTTCCTTTTGTAACTAACAAAGCATATAATTATATCAATTGAAAGTAGGAAAAAAAGAACTTTGTAGCCCTTTCCAAATAAGATAATACTAATACACCATTTAATATTAATTTATATATTAATATTGTAAATGTATTTCTTATAATAAGTACATTGCTCCACAACACCCAAAAATTATAATAAAGATGATCCAACTATAAATCAATAGCCTCCTTCACAATAATTTGTCTCATTGATTCTTTAATTTATCATTGATCTCCTGAAGCTTATTGACTACATCTATACTTCTTATTGTAAATTTTTCGTCATGCCACACAAAGTAATCTCATTTTTCTTTGTTCTACAAATAACATGTATAGGACAAATTTAGTAATCCATCAATACAAAATCCAATTTAAAAAAATAAATCAATATTTAAATTTACCCTAAGTTGAGCATATCCATAGAATTGCCTTCTTAGGTTAAACTTAATCTAAAAAGTCCTTATAGGTGTTACCAATCCACAATCACAACAATATAAGGGATTTTCATTCTTGTTAGTCGTACCACTAGATGAATTTGTCATTTTCATTTCTTCAACTCAGAAAATAAGTGAATACAACGACTAAAAATGAAACTTGCAATTAAGCAATGAGACCTTATAACAAATCATCCTGTAACAAAAGTGGATTTTTCAATCAAAATTAAAAGATGATATTCTATACTATTACAAATATTTTTAATGTTTGGTCCTATATATTGTAAGTACCTTCACATTAGCCCTTTCATCAACATCAGATCCACCTTATCCCACCTACCCACTCATGTGTTTCATTAACTACTATACAGTTTCATTACTTTGAGTGTGATCAATATCAGACCCGCCCACCCCACCCACACAACAAAGATATATGTTTCTTTTCGACCATCACCATACAGTTTCACTACTTTGAATGTGATTAAATAATGATGTTTATACTCTTATCTATAAGAAAAAAAGAAAGTATAAATTACTAGGTAGTGATTAAACCTACTCATTACCTTAATCATAGGAAATTTGTCAAGATTTAGTTCAATTATAGTTAACTAAAAGCTAGTTTATAACTCATGAACATGTAAAAATTTTAAGCCACAACGCTTAAAGAATGAACTAATGAAGAAATAAAATCCATCTTTTTACAAACTTCAAATTTGTGTCCAACAAAAGGTTAAAGAGGAAAACTTGGTCACCCTCGTAACTGAATATGTTCCAAAGTTTAGGTTAGTTGTACAAATTTTGTGGTCTAATATAACTAATTACTCTCACTTCATCATTATTATAAAATATTTAAGAAAACATAGTGAAACATAAAGTTTTCTATGGTCATAATTTCATAATTGACAGTTCTAAAGTCTTTGTTCATTGTAGAAGACAAATAGAGAATTAGATGACTTATCATTAACTAAGTTTCCAAAACTTTTAATAGTAGGATAAATTAAACAAAAATTTTATCCCTCTAAGTTCAATCACTCTAATTGTTTTTGAAGCAAGAGCCTGCTTTCCAAACTTTACGTTAGTAGCTCTATTTTTCTATTTTTTGGGTTAATATATAATAATACTTTTAGAAAAAAATGAAAAATTCATTTAGATTGCTTGAACCAACAACTTACAAATCCAACTCAAATCAAATTTATAAGACCTATATAAGAACTTTAGGTTAATGAGCCTATGATTAACTAAAACGAATCAAACTACTTATTTAATCTAACAAGAAGTGTAAAATTACAAAATCTTAAATCCAAGAAACTAGCTTATACAAATGATTCTGCCAAATGGAGGCCAATGCCTCAAAAAATATATGGATTAAAGGTAATTGGTATATCTAGCAATTTGCCTAGCATGGATATCAAACTCCAAATGAAAAATCAAAACAGTAGAATAAAATGAAAATTAGTACATACTTGTAGCTATCTACTCCTCCACCTACTTCTCTGTCATTTTCTCCATTATCTCTCAATTGTTCACTAACTATGGATAATTTTAGGGAATATGAAACATAACGAAACGAAACTAGATTTGGTGGAAATTTTAGGTTTAGGAAAGGGAAGGTAACCAAGTGGATGTTGGGTAATTGTTAAGGTCAGGTCGATTAAAGTAAAATGGGTTAAAAAATGTTGGGTCAATTTGTCCTTGTCGCTTGATTTTTTTTAATCCACATAAACTAACTTTGTATTGTTAGAACTTTCGTTAATTTTTTTGAAACGAAAGTCGACTCTAAGGAGTTTTTCTAGACATGTTTAGACTAGAGGAACTTTTTCTGAGAATTTCAAACATTAATAGGTTTTTTCAAAATTTTCCTAACTACAGAGGGTATTTTTATCTTTTACCCGTATATTTAAAATGTCAAACTGTAGTTCATAATATATTTTAGCTAGAACTTCTCCTTAGTCTATACAAAAAGGGAAAATATATTTTAAAGTACTCAATCTTTTGAGATTTTTTTAATTTAGTGTCTAAGTTTTAAAATTTTTAATTAAGAGACCAACATTTTATAGCCTTAACAAGTCAGTTCAAAACATTAGTTATATTAGTATTTTGCTAATTTGGCTAACGGAATCTTTTTTTTCTATGACATATAGGCGTCCACGTGGAAAATTAATTACCAAACTAATCATCCACATTGGATTGGGTCTTTTAGTCCATATGGATACAGGATGATTAATTGGTAATTAATTTTTCATGTGGATGCCTACATGTCATAGACAAAAAAGATTCTATTAGTCAAATCAGCAAAATAATAACAAAACTAACATTTTAAACTAAGTTGTTAAGAATATAAAAGGTAAGTCACTTAATTCAAAATTTAAAAGTTAAAACATTAAATTGAAAAAATTCTAAAAGGTTGGACATTTTAGAATATATTATCTCATATAAAAAAGAACACTTAATATTAATTTTTAAAGTTGTTTTAACTTTATTATAGGCTTTTATTTCACTATAAGAAAATTACATATTACCGACTACCAACAGAAAATTTAATAGTAAATTAGCAATAGAAATTGATTTTCTGTTGGTAAAATTGTTGGAAAAAAAGGTTTTTTACGATGGCCAAAATACTGTCGATAAATGTGGAGGGAAATTATTCCTGAGATTTCTTCGACAGAATAGTAAGGTCCGTCGTAAAAATAGACGGAAATGGTTGGTGGGAAAAATAAGATTCTAAATTACCGACGGAATCATAGTTCTGTCGATAACTATCGGTTTTAACAAAAAGCAAACAATGTCATTTCTAAATCAATCTAAACCTACCTAAAAACCCCGTTTCCCTCCCCTTTTTTATTTTTTCTCTTCTTTTGTTCTTCAACGCCGTCAGTCTCTCTTGGTTCCAAGCATCTAACGTCGATCGTCCATTGCTTTAATCCATTGTGTATTGTCTTTAGGTAACCACGTACCATAGTCATCCATGATGCTTTGCTCTCAAGTTTGTTTTATCTCCGAAAAATTCATTGTTAAATGCTTATATATATGAACATGGGTTTTGTTTTGATAGAATGTGGGTACTATACATTTTTACCTACAGTGCTTGGTTTATTTGTTGTTTAAGTGTGTTATGATGGCAAATAATGAAAAAATGCAGTGATTTTATTATTAGTTAGAGATGAATTCGGGTTCCCTATGAATTGTTCGATGAAATGTCTCTTAGGGATATTGGTGAGACTTGATTAATGCCTTGAATGAATGCTATCTCTTGGAATCTAAAGAAAATACCTAGAGTAGTTCCATAAGGCTTGAAATGGAAAATGAACAATTGCATGGATGGTACTTTGAAACTAAAACTAGTCATCATAATTAGGATTAACAATATGTCTCGAGCTTAGCCTAAAGTCAATTTAAAGGAGTTAATATAGAAAAAGATATAAAAGTTCTTATAATAGAATGAAATTGGACAATTATATGGAAGGTGATTGCCCTGCCTCTCCCGTTGCTTGTCCTCGCGTCGACGCTCGATGTCGACAATAAGAGGGTCGAAAGGGACAAGCTTGTGGGGGCGGTGGAGGGGGTTAGGATCAGAGAAGTTGAAGGAGGAGGAGAGGAACCTGAGACGGGGGTGGAGTTTGGTGGTGGGCTTCTTGGGAGTGTGGGAAATGAGCAAGAGGACTAGAACTGCTATGGTGAGGTATATGAAAATGGCCGCGAGAAAGGAGCTGAGGTAGGACAAGCAACAGGGCCATGTTTGTTGTTCTTAAGATCCGATTACTCTCAGCCATTTACAGCTGCTAGATCTATCAGATCTGGTTGTTAGTCTCACGATCTCATACCTTCTCTCACCTTCTCTCTCCAGGTACATTTGCTTTCATCGTTTGGGTTAAGAGATCGGTGTTTTTGATTTCAATTCTTAAATTTGTGATTCTTTGATGATGTTGTTCTGTTGTGATGATCTGATTGACTTTTAGATCTGTCATTTGTTGTATGCTGCTTTGATTTGTTCTTCCCATATTGATTATGGAAACTTGGTACCAAGTTGGAAGAGGTTAAGCGAAAGCAAGTTTTGTTATGATGAACCTCCATCAGATACCCCTTGAATACTGGTCATTAGATACCCTTGTGTTTGTGTGAGTGTTTATTTGAAACAGG
>JAOTAY010000189.1:8495562-8506666 GCA_025629805.1 Erythroxylum baracoense | reverse complement strand
ATTTGGGTGTCTAGAGAAGAAGTTATGGCCAAAAGAATCAAACATATTTTTGTCTTCAATCATACTGAACTTGTCTCAGAACAAATGAGATAACTTCCACTAGAAATGTTGGATTGAGATCATATTAGGACTATTTTAAAGAGAACTTCAAGTTCTACAACTTTCTTGAAGACTTCAAAGATAGATTCTATCTTCGTAAGGGTCAAAAATTGAAT
Source organism: Erythroxylum baracoense (assembly GCA_025629805.1). Classification (NCBI taxonomy): domain Eukaryota; kingdom Viridiplantae; phylum Streptophyta; class Magnoliopsida; order Malpighiales; family Erythroxylaceae; genus Erythroxylum; species Erythroxylum baracoense. The sequence continues at coordinate 8,506,451 of JAOTAY010000189.1, read as the reverse complement.
AGAAGATAGTATAGACGACAAATAGAAGAAACAAAATACAGAAGAAGATGACGTCAGCACAGAAGAAAGTCATCAGAGAAGAAGTTTTCCTCTTAACATAACTTTTTCTACAGAGATCGGATTCAATTATTCTTTACATGATTCAAAATAGGGCATCAAAATATACAAATGCCATGAAGACTCCAAAGATCAATTTTACCTTTTAGAGGGTCAAAAATATGACAGAAGATATTCGATGAACAGTGACCCAGAAGAAGTTTGGAAATAGTATCACAGATGATGTTTTTCGAGTGCCATAACTTTCTCTAGAGGAATCGGATCAAGATGTTCTTTATATGGTTTGAAAGAGGATTCCAATATCTACAACTTACATGAAGACTTCAAAGGTCAATTCTATCTTCTGAGGGGTCAACAATGGGATAAAAGATAGGTATAGTCGAATATAGAAGAAGCAAAACACAGAAGAAGTTTATGTTCATTCGTCTGTGAATAGTAACATAGACGAAGAGAATGAACAGTAACATAGACGAAATTCATTTGTCTGTGAACAGTAACACAGACGAAGAGCATTAACAATAACATAGACGAAGTTCATGAATAGTAACATAGACTAAGTTTATGAACAGTAACATAGACGAAGCTCATGAACAGTAACATAGAAGGAAGCTCATGAACAATACACACAGACGAAGTTCATGAATAGGAACATAAAAGGAGTCCATGAACAGTAACATAGAAGGAGATGACGTCACCCAAAGGAAGATGACGTCATCACAGAAGAAGTTGGTTCCCAGAGGATACAAAACACAGACGATGCATCCTTACAGAGGAAGATGACGTCATCACAGAAGATGTTTGTTTATAGAAGGAGTTGATTTACAGAAGAAGATGACGTCACCCAGAGGAAGATGACGTCATCACAGACGATACTTCTAAACTTCTAAACATCTTCACTCGTAAAGATCCTAACTTTCGACTCCGATGTCTAAAAATTTCATGTTATATATCATTAGAAAGCTAGAAAAATAATCTATAATTTCTAAGAAGGCAACTTCATCCAAATCAGCCTAGATCAATCCAGATTTTCCTCTTAAATATCTTCTTATGGCTATTAGACCGAAGCACACTCAGTGAACATTTTCCATATCACTACCACTTTTGTTTTCTAAATCTTTCCTTACCATAACTCATACCAAGATCATCTTCTCTACTTCATTTTTAACTCCATACTATCTGAACTCCAATAACAGAACATACATACATATCTATAGATATACATGTTCTTTATCACTTTCACCCTAATTCTGCCCATTTTATAGTCTCTCACTACCAAAATCACCAAAACAAAAGATGAACCTATCCACACTTCTCATGTATTGCTCGAAATGTTCTAAGAAAAGTTTCGGGGTCCAACACATAGTGGATCCAATTTCTTTCAGTTTTCTCTATAAATGGATTTTTAAAAAATTAAGATTATATGCATATATAAATGCGACCTAGAGATAGATGTCCTCCTATCAAACTCTTATCTGTAAATGAATAAACTAATAAGATATGATTGTGTGAAGAACTTTAATCTTATCTATAACAAAAGCAATTAACATGTAATGAGATTGGTGATTAGTAATAATAGGCCAACATTTCCTCACGAAATTTCGATTCCTACAAGCATTCTCTTTGAGCTTAATGGTAATTTCTTAATTAGATATACCTATGTAATCTTGATGGAGGGCATAGATATTTTAGATTAATCATTATTTCAACCTTCATAACTAATTTTTGTGGATGGTTGAAAATCCTCATAAATGAACCTCAAAGCCTTAGCATTTTGTTCACATAAACTTCTTCTTAATAGTTAATCACATTCTTTATTTAGTTGAGTAATTTAGCTACTTTTATAAAATCTTATTTAATTTAATTATTTTTTAAGGTTTATAAATTTTATTAGTTGCAGTCCTAATGGGAATGATAACTTGGAATTCTCTAGGTTTAACTTATTAAGTTCAATTATGTGCACTTAAAAATTTGAGGGATCAAGTTTTTAGAATTATTGTCAGGGATTATTTTAATTATTATTTTTAATTATATCTTTCTTTTATTCTTATCTTATATAATTGGTTTTTAGGTATTTTATGAAATATAAGAGATCTAATAGCACAAACTTGGATGATCTACTTTATATTATCCATGAAATTGAGCAAATGTTAGATAAAACAACACAAGAAGGAGAAAAAATGGTTATAAATCAAAAAATGCTAGAAATATTCACATCAATGGTGGCAACAATAATGTGATTATTGTTATTTAGGAGCAACAACCACCTATAATTTGTTTAGAAAGCATCTAGATTCCTATCATTAGTACTAGTCCTTCATGTTTTAAATTGAGTCAGAGGGAACGGAATTTTAAGTTTAAACAAGTCCATCTTCACTTGCTACTAAGTTTTAGTGGATTACATGGGTAAGATAAGATCACTTTCATTAAATAAATTTATTATATGATTCAAACACTTCCTTTAAATGTTCTTACTATAGAAAATCTATGTATGAGACGTTTCCTTTATTGCATGAGAGATGGAACAAGGAACTAGTTGCTCTCAATTAATGTGGACTCTTTTGAGCACTAAAACAATATATATGATGCCTTTATATTACAATTCTTTCCTCCTTATAAGGCTACCGAATTAGGATGCAAATTTAAGGTTTAAACAAAAATAGGGAGAAGCATTTTGTGAAGCTTAGGAGAGATATAAAACTTTACTTAGCTAATACCTATAACATCAATATTCTTTATAACTGGTTATGCAATTTGTTTAAATATCATAACTTAGTTGATACTATAGTAAGAGGAACAATCTTAGAAAAAACTTTGAGAAAGTTAAAGAATTCATAAAATAAGGTTAAAGGGGGAAACGAAGAAGATTCTCTTTATAAGGTTCAAACATCTATAGAATTGGCGTTGCAAGTTGTAGATATTTTTAAATAGATAAAGATCTTGCTAAATTGAGATATGGGAAAAAAGGAGGCATGTTATTAATGTGGTATCCTTATTTTACATAAATGAATGTGGAGCCTATCTTAAATTACTATAAAGATGCAAATTACACGACTACTTATAGGAGAAAACTAGTTATCAAGAATGATCCTCTCTTAAACACTTATAACCCTAGATAGAAAAATCACCCAAATTTCTATTGGAATGAGCAAGGAGTTAGAACATGTAGACTTATGGGACCACCTGCATTCTAATAATAAAGACCTTTATTTTAATAATCATCATCTTCATAGGATATAGGGATAGAAGAGATGTTTAAGCAATGTATATCTTTTATTAATGTGAAATTATATGATTTAGGAAAACTTAAGTCTTATATGTATTTACTTGATAAGATGGTGAAATTAAATTCTACATTTGTTCACAATTTAGAGATGTAAATAAACCAAGTTTTTAAGATAATAGGTGAAATAAGTTAAGGTAAGCTTTATAATAACATAAAGGTAAACCTAAAAAAAATGTTAGTTATCATATTTAGGGGTGGAAAAATCACTCAATGCTATGGACAACCATTATCTGGAATAATTAGGTGTAAACTGTCTGTAGGTGGTTTTTTAAGTCTACCATCAAATCCCTATAATTCAATTAGATAGGACCAGGACCTGCCTTTTGTTGCCCATGCCCAGGGAATCCACTCTTCAAGATCTAGATCCTATGCTTCGCTTCAGGTATATTAGGGAAGGGGCAAGGTGGTTATCGGTATTGCCTCTTCTTCCATTAGCAGGGTTTCCTCCAGTCTCCAGTCCCTACCTGCTGGTTGAGGGAGGAGAGAGACGAAATCCATATTAAAGAAAAGCACATGCAAAAGTCTAATAAGCCTAAGGAAGAGGATAAGGTGATGAAAATTAAAAGGTCAAAAAAGGTGAACAGTATAACTCTAAAACTAGTCGATATGATCGCTTTAGAAAATAAACATGATGGATGAGATGCATCTAAAGACATTAGGTCCTAGTTATTTATGTCTTTATTTTTCTCTACTTACGAGTTTTGATTAGGTAAGACTTATGGTAGGATAATCCTAATGGAAGTGGGATCATTTATATTTAGTATTGATATTAGCTTTCATCCCTTATTTTTAGGAAGATTGGATAAGGTTTGGAATTATTTATATGAAAGATGTATAAGGGGTAACCATCCTATCCCCCTCTAATCTTAGTTCATTTTTAATTTTTCTAGATTCTTAAGACAATTCTTTATTTTTCTCCTATATTGTCTTTGAAGAATCATCTGTAGCTAAATTCTTACTTTTTAGCGAAAGATTAATGAAAGTTTCATTCTTTAAGAATCGTGAGATCTAGTTATTTGTCTTTACTTGTTTGTTCTTTAGTATTTATATATCTTATGAGATTATTAAAATTAATGTTTTTCTTGATTAATAAAAAGTCCTATTATTGAATTATCAATCCATAATAGTTTGATTGTTCTAATGCTTAGTAGTGAAATAACACGGTTTAATGTAGGATATTCTACTTATATTATATAGATAACAATCTAGTTTAAATAAATTGAGCATGCGTGTTGTTGGCTAGAATTGGTAGACTCTCTATTTTTCAATGTTATGAATAAATTAAATCCTAAGAGCTTGTTTATGATTATTTGTTAATGAGAGAATTAAGTAAAGTGCTTGTTTAGGTTAACAAAGAAGTGAGGAGATAAAGAGTGTTAGAGATTGTTAATAACCATAATATATTTATTAAGAAATAATAGGATTTATCTTTGCATTAATGATCATTTTAAAGTACTAAAAATAAAATTATATTAAATTGTCTTCTTGATTTTTTGTTTTTTTAATCAATTTCAATCTTTGTCTTAAAATCCCCTTCCTTTATTTTATTTTGTTAACTTTAGAAAGGCGATATACTTTACCAATCTCAATGGATTTGACCCTACTTATTATTATATGCAATTCATTTGTGATTAGAGTAATATAATATTTATTGGATTCAACACCAACTAAAATTTGACATCGTTTCTAAGGATTGTTTTCAATCCAAATTTATTTTTTATGCCTTAAAATTCTTGTGCATGTGAACTTCAATACAATTTTGGATCAAGAAAATAGTTAAGAGGCTATGGAAGGAAACCAAATTATATGATAAGCAAGTATCTTCCTCTTCACCTCTCATACTAGAATTAATACTTGATTTGACATAATACTTTAGTGATTATGAGATTAAAGCAACCATGGTTAATCAAGAGAGAATCTTGAGGGAATTGGAAGCATTAGATTTGAATCAACAACCTCTTTATATCAAATAACCAAACCTAAATATAGGTTTTGAGCTTAAATATTTTCTAATTCATTTGTTGTCTATTTTCTTGGCCTTGAGAATGAAGATCCTTAAAAGCACTTGAAGGAATTTCAAATGGTGCTCAAGTTTAAAACCACAAGATCTATTTAAGGAATAAATTTAACTACATGTTTTTTTTATACTTATTAGGTGATAGAACAAAGATTAGATATTTTATTTGGCTTTTCGGTTCATTATAGCATGGACTTATATGGTGAAATTATTCTTTGACAAATTCTTTCCTTCCTTAAGAGTTACCAATATAAAAGCTGAAATAATACAAAAAAATTTTGAGATCCTTTATAAAAATTAGGAAAGATTCAAGAAATTATGTGCAAATTACCCTCAACATGGAATTCTTAAACAACTCCTCATTCACAACTTTTATTAAAGACTGTTACTAATGGAAAGAAAAATTATGAATATAGCTAGTGGAGGTGCCATGGTGAATAAAAGTCCTTAAGCCAATAAAGATTTAATCTCCACTTTACCTTTCTAAACAATTTAGCTTTAAGTAAGACTCATCTTTAAGAAGAGTTAATAAGGTAAATGTGTCTAATCTTTAAAAAAATCTAGTTAAAGAACTCTTTTTTAATAAATTCCATAAGAAAAATGCAACAAGTCAATTCTTATCAGATTTATGCTACTCCTAACCACCCAACCAATACGTGCCCAACACTTTAAGATGATACTCATTTGTAGGTCCATCATAAAAGAAATATGATCCTTACTCCAACACTTATAACTCAAGATGGATGGATCACCTTAACTTCATTTATAAAGCAAGATCATCAAATTTCTAAAATTTTGTAATCGACCAGTGGTTCCACCATAATGGCCCACCTCAGAGTCATGTATATCTTTTTAAAAAATAGTTAAGGTAGTCATTACTATCTCATAACAATTTCAACAGGAGATAAAATCATGCATACAAAATTTTGAAAATCAAACTAGTCAACTAGCATAATCAAATACTTTTCCAAGATTGCTTAACCCCTACATAGATTGTTCTAAAAACAAGTGGCATTTAAGTTTGATGACGCATGTAAGGTAATGTTTAACAAGATAAAGGACTTGTTAACTACCATACCCATAATTTAGCCATCAAAATTAAAATCCTTTAATTGAAATTATATTTGAAGTGAGTAACTATGCTTCAAAAACACTTAATATTACATAAAGCAACCATACCATCATAGAGAAAGAATTTTTAACAAAATCATTTGAATGTATGTCACTCAATATGAAATTTCTTTAAACTTAAATTTATATTATTCATATATATATGGGGGAGACTTTGGTCTTAAAAGAATTACTCACAAAGTGTTAAGAGTGTGGATTATTTTGGCCTACTTTGTTTTGTGTTTCACGTATATTTTGTAATACTAGTGAACATCACCAAAAAAAAATCAAGAACTTAGGATATAAAAATCAAATTCCACTTTATCTCATTCTTGTTTGCGAAATATTTGATTTGTAGATAATTGATTTTGTGGGTCCTTTTTCCTCCTCTTATTATGGCAATACTTATATATTTCTTATTATAGATTATGTTTTAAAGTGGGTGGATGAAAAATCTACAACACTACTTATTATAAAATGGTTGCAAATTTATTTACGACTAATAGTTTCACAACATTTGGAATAATAAGAGCTAAATTAGTGATTACGGAACATATTTGTATAATAACGTGATGGAGGCTTTACTAAAGCAATATAATGCCACTCATCATATGTCTACTGCTTACTAGCCACAAACTAATAGACTAGTTGAGGTTTACAATAGGAAGATTAAATCTATACTTAGAAAGACTGTTAACTTGAATAGCAAGGATTGGAGCAAGTTTCCTAAGGATACATTATAGGCCTACTACACAACTTATAAGATTCATATCATTATGTCTCCTTACCATTTAGTTTTTGGAAAACTGTGTTATCTTTTAATAAAATTGAACATAGGTATATTAGTTTATCAAGTAATGTAATGAGACTAATAAGTAATGAAAATTGCAATTGCAAGACTTATAGGAAAATGGTAATGATTCCTATGAGAGTTCTATAATTTACAAGAGAAAGACAAGAGCTTTTCATAATAAAAAATTTTAAAAAATGCTTTTCAATTGGCCAAAACATTCTACTTCATCACTCTCATTTGAAACTACTTCCTAGTAGATTATCCTCTAGATGGGTGGGACCTTTCATTGTTACTAACATGTTTCCTCATGGTGTAGTTAAAATACATAGTCGAAACACCGGTAAGTCTTTTAAGGTGAATGGCCATCATCTTAAACCTTTTTATGATGTTTTTCATATGTATAATGTAGAAGAAATCATCTTGGAATGCAAAAATTGTTACACATGAGGAACTACAATATCTAGTCAAAGATATTAAAGAAAGGTGCTAATTGGGAGGTAACTCAACATTTTTCTTTTTAGCAAATTCCTTTATTTAGATTATGATATTAGTTTTATTTTTTATAGCTTACATTACTTTATTTTTTTTAAGGGTAGAGATAATTTGTAGTATCTCATTTTCCCATGCTAAGGGTTAGAACCCTAGAATACTGTACATGAGAGATATTATTGAGAAATTAGGAAATGCATTTCATGCTCATACATAATATTAGCATATAAATACATGAATTTGAATTTTTTGCGCGCGTTACGATGATTGTTCATGCATTCATTTAACATTTTTCCAAGTATAAATGATTTAAATGTAATTATGATGTGAATAGTGAATATTTTTGTCTTGAAAATTGATTTGTTGAGTATAATTATTGAATTAGAATTTTTGGTGAAATTGAGAAATTTATGAGATTTAGGTTATTTTTGGACTAGGAAAAATGCCAAGTGACAAGACAATTGATAAATGGTAATAAAAATAGGTGTCAAATAGCATTAGAAGTTATTGATAAGTGATTTTAGGATTTAATGACAAGTGTCAAAAAATGAGAAGATAATTGGATTAGAAATTTGGAGATAAATGGACTAGTTGTTAGAAATGACCCATTAGAAGCCATGAGAGGAGGACATGTGGCAAGTCACAAGTGTCATGCCACTTGCCACACACCTCACTGTCGTTACATTTAGGGGATGGTTGGTTCGCATGGAGGAATAATAATAGGAATGAGAATGAATATAGTGAGGAATGAGAATGGATATCATCATTGTAATTATGATTGTTGGTAAAGAGGAAGGAATGATTACTATTACCATTGATAGTGGTTGGTTTGTGAAAAATATTGAAAAATAAAATTTATTATATTTTAATTTATTATATTGTAATTTATTAATTACAATATATTGATTAACTAAAATATTATTATTAATTAATTACAATATTTTAACTATTGAAAGATAGTTTAATTAATTATATTATAACTAATACATTTATTATATTTTAATTAATTAATTAATTAATTATATTGTAATTAATTTATTAGATTTTAATTAATTAATTACAATATTTTAATTAATAAATGAATTATAGTTTGATTAATTAGTAATATTATTTTAATTAATTATATTTTAATTAATTAATTAGTATTAAAAATATTTTTTTAAAAAACCACTACTAAGGAATGAGTTTCAGTCCTCTACTAAATGGAGGGTATGGAGGATTCTCTAAAAGTGGGATATCAAACTATTACCCCTATAATGATAATCAACAACCAACTACTCACTTTTCATTCCTTACCCATTAACTCCTTCCCAAAACCATCAACCAAGCACCCCCTTAATTGCAAGACCATTTTTTAAACTTATTTTTCACTCTTGTTTTCTTCTTCTCTTCGTGATCTTCTTCATCTCTTCTCTTTTCTTCTTCATTTCCATGACACTCACCAACCTTTATCAACGTTAAACCTTGCTATCATTTTTCACTTACCCACTACAAGAGTTGATTGTAATCTCTTAATCTTGATAAAACATAACCTACTCCACTCTCCAAGATGATGATCGTATGATGTATAGAAAGCTAGGGTTTCTTGGAGATTTTGAAAGAAATTTGAGTAAATCAAGTAAGTTATACATAAATCTTCATGGATCATTATAAATGAAACAAATGTGATGATTAATTTGAGATTGAATGATCATGATCATGGTGTTAAATATATGATGTAACGTGGGTGAAAAATATGTTTTGTTTTTAGTGTATTAATGGTATTCATAGGTTGTTTAAATGGAAGCATTTATAATGATCATTATAATGGTGTTTGGATGAGTGGAGTAAATTGATGTATGAATACATATGTTTGTGTTTTGTTTTGAAATTATGAAAACCATGAGTGATGAGTTGTTATGTAGATGTTATAAGTTGTGAATTAAGGGTATAATGAAAGTGAAAGTTATGTTAACAAAGATGATGAGTTATGTTCTTGAAATGAGAAGAACTGGGATATTAGTTTAGAGATAAAATGAAGATGTGAATGATGATGATAAAATTGCGCTAAAACATTTATGAATGCATTGATACTTGGATGTCCTGTTTTTGAATATAAGATAAATAATGATTTATGATGTGTTTGATGGATGTTTTTGAGTTAAAATGGAGATGAGAATAAAAAGAAAATCAAGTAGAAAAGATAGACTATATATAAGAGGTGTTGAGCATAGTATGAAAGAGTGAGAAATTTGGAAAAGTGCAGAAAAATAGAGTAGGCCACGATCGTGGTACCCATCCCACGATCGTGGTACCCATCCCACGATCGTGGGCATAAGAAATTGTTTCTGTCACAATCGTAGGGAGGAATCCCACGATCATGGGCAAGGTCTGGAATGACCTTAAGTGTGAAATGTTATCTTTTATGTGATAGCTGGATCAACAAATGATAAGGTGCTTTCTTATGGTGCATTTAGGCTTGAAATGAACTTAATTGATGATAAATTAAATGGTTAAATGTGTGATATACTTAAGGTGATAATGGAGGTTATAACTTAAGAATGGATTGTTAGATATGAAACATTCACATCTGGAAATTTGGAGATGTTATAAGAATGAAAGTGACCCTATGAATGCTAATGTGATTCAAAGAAGAAGAGTAATGTGTATTAAATATGAATGAATGAGAACTTGAATATTATGTGATCATATAATGCTAGAAAAGAAATGATGAATGATTGAATTGTGATAATAGGATAACTAAGTTCTTTGAGCTATAAATCTAAATGCAAGCTAAACTTACACAAATGATATTGCTTTAATGATCAAGAAATGCGAATAAAGGAAACATACCTGGAATAGTCAAATTGAACATGCATTATACATTACACATATATATATGCATACGATTGAATGTTTATGTAATTGTGCAAATTAGTAGTGCGTGTACAATGTGTGTATTGCATTAAGTTGACACATAGGATTGAACGTAAGCATCAAGATGTTTTCGGATCATGGAAGCAAATGCTAATCTGGAGCGTACTGTGAGTCAACCTAGATGTCTCACATTAATTGATTGTTCTGTTTTAAATTTTTGTATTGAATTATTAATGATGTGAATGTGATTGAGACAATACTGGACATTAATAGTCCTAGGAGTT
>JAOTAY010000189.1:8478466-8495462 GCA_025629805.1 Erythroxylum baracoense | reverse complement strand
ATATGAACTTGTGATTGATTGAATTGAGCATGAGATTTGATTGTGTTTGGGCGAGAGAGGAACCGTTTCGTAGTCACATGCACGTCGACATAAAGCCTTCTCCCCGTTGCTCGCTTGTGGCACACGAGATCCAAAAAGTGGACTCGTTTCATTTACGGAGTAAACTTTGGTTTCTCTGTTTTGTTCCACAGAACCCTTTAGCCATTTTATTTATGCATTTGCATTTTGATGTGTTAAGTTTTGATGAAGTTGAGTGTTATGCTTTGATGTTAATCACATCCAATATGTTTCATATGATGATGTGGCAAGTTATGAGTTATGAATGTTTAACTTACATTGTTGGGTCAAGATAAGATGAGTATGCTTATATGATTAGATGTATGTATGTTTGATTCTGTGGCTCATCGCCAATGGGTATAAATATATTAGCCACTGAGTTGTTTAACTCAACCCAATATTTTTCTTACTCCTCAGGTGCAGATCGAGAAGATCAGTGAATCCTTGCAAGGCATTTGGACAAATTTCAAGATGGTTTGCTTTTGTACTAAGTTAGTGGCTAGACTTTTGGATAGCTTTATTGAACATTGAGCATCCAATGTATTTTTATATCTTTTGTTAAGACTAATGAAATGTTGATTTGTAATTAAAGCTATGTATGAACTTCATTTTGATTTGGAAATGAATAAAGAATTGAAGAAGTTTCCAATGTGTATGTGCTTAGTCATCTTGTAGTTATACATTTTTTATTTCAAGTCTTCCATAGGTGTAGAAATTGTGTTTTGCCTTTAAGGGAAAAACTGGATCGATATAGGTAGAATTAGACAAAGTTATCTTCTTGGAAGTTGTAGATTATCTTTCTAAACTTTCAATGCTATATAGTATGAAATATTTGGATATTGGAGGTGAGAGTTATGGTTATTAGAAGTTTGTCATGCTGCATAGGATGGACTTTCGGGACAGCTGCATTGGTTTGAACTTTTAATCCTTATAGAGGTAAAATTTGTTTTTGAGATCTTCATGGAAGTTGTAGATCTAGAAGTACTCTTCAACATGGTCTTTGAACAACCTTAATCCAATACTTATAGTGAAAGTTATGCTCTTTTTACCAAGACAGGTCGGAGGCAAAAAAGAGAGAAGAGAAAATTCGCGATCGCGGCAAGTCGCGATCGCGACATTGCAGGCCCCCGCGCAAGTCGCGATCGCGACGTTGCAGGTGCGCGCTCCAGCTTAAACATGTTTCACTCTTTTGATCATACCTTTGTCGCCCGACCTCTAAATGACCTGATTTTTGAAGCATTAGATTCCTAACACATTCCTCTATCTATCAAAAAATTTATAGCTTTTGCTATTAATTTGAAAACGATTGATTGAATCAAAGTGAGGGGGTCGGTTGGAAGAGTGTGAGTTGGATATTTTTACTGAACATACTTCAGTATTTTGATGATATCTTAATCCGTAGAGCTCTAATTGTGATGATTCATGTCTCTAAATAAACTATAGACTTAGAGCCACAAATTATCTGGAGAAATAAAATTCTAATTCAGTCTCTAAGACTTTCAATTTCTGGATGGAAGTTGAGTATAGTGTTCTACTTCAATGTAACAATAGTCCGAAAATGTTTGGGCTATAACTTTTAGATTCCTGAACCAAATGGAATGATTTTAGTGTCATTAGAAACTTAAGACAATGGGGAACAAATGTTATGAAGAATCCAAATTGAAATTCTAATTTGAGGTTTCCCAAAATCTATCCTGAATTTGAAGAAATGAGTTTGCCCACGTTTTTATGACTCCGAATGTTGGGCTCCAAAAATAGGGTCCAGCAGTTGAATTAACATGTATTGAAGTAGTATAATTGCATATGAATGCTGGAAAATATTCAATGTAAACGATGTTTTTATGTATGTAGAATTCATGGAAGAAATGAAGAAGAAAAGGCAGGGCACGATCGTGACCCTCACCCCACGATCATGGCTTGGAAAAAAGTTTAGTTCTATCATGATCATGGCAGAATCCCCATGAGCGTGGCTACTTTGACTAGCTTTTGTCAAAATCGTAGGAAGGACCACCATGATCATGGGTAGGTACAAAGAGAGGAATGTTGTCTTTGAAGTGATGTTCGAGACAGTTAATGCCAAGGTGCTTTCTTATGAAGTATTTAGGCTTGAATGAGGCCTAAAATGAACTTAGTTGATGATGGATTAGATGATTAAAGAAATTAAGGTGTATTAGGTATAAATGAATGATTGAAAGATGATGTTAAATGATTATGAGATGTGAATTAAGGAAATATACCTGGGATTGTCATTGAGCATGCATTATACATAACACATTTGCATATGAGTATAAATGAATACTTATGTGATTGAGCAAAGTTGTAATGTGTGTAAATGTGTACTGCATAATATAGAAGCGCAAATAAAGCAACTACATCTAAACATTATCGAGACATCGAGGTAATAGCTATCTAGAGCATACTGTGAGCAACCTATCTTTTCTTACTAAGATTATCTATCTTTGCTTAATTTCAATTATTGAATTATTATTGATATGAATGTGTTAATTCCAAACATTGATAGTTTGAAGCGTTCGATGCATGAGAATCATATTAGAAGTGCTCATTGTATGTGAATCTAACAGAAATATATGTACTCAACGTGATTGTTGAATGCCAAACTATTGTCCGATGAAAAATGTGGAAGTAAATGTGTAAATGAATAAAAGTGACTGATTGAATTTATGTGATTTGATGCATTTCATACATGATATGCATGATCAAATAAAGGTAGTTGTGACCAGAGTAGCTAGTGAAAAAGAACTTAAAGCTTAAAATGTGTTAAGAGCCTCTGGCTCACTATATAAAATGAGCTTGATATTTACAATAGATACGGGAGTTATCAATAAGCCCGATATCCACAACGAATATGGGATAGTTAAAAAGGCATTCAATCACAACAACGTAATAATTGAATGTGAGTCATATGTACATTTCATATACATTTGATATGTATGTTTTAAGTGATCGAAATGAATTGTTTAAATCATTCTGAATGAGAAATGTGAAATAAGTGAATGAAATAGTACTTAATGCTATATGATGATTGGTGAAGTGATATACAAAATATGATATGACATATCTGCGAATTGAATGTAAATTATGAATTGTTCTGTGTTTGTATGAGTGAGTCATCGATGTTGGTTAGCTCACTGAGTTCGTAAAACTCATCAAAATTGCAACGTGACTTTTCAGGTATGAGGAAAGAGACTTAGTGACTAAGACGATTTAGAAGAAACCTAGTTTTGTTTTTGGATTCGTGAAATGGGTCAAAGGTCGGTCAGTTGAGATTAAAGAGTTAGATAGAGTTTTTGTATAATTTCTCTTTCATATTGAATATGTAAAAAAGTAGTAGACTTTAATAGTTTTCAAGGTTATATATATATATATGGATCATGTAATATAATACTACAATGTACGTTATGTTTTTATGAAATGAAATGAGAAATTGAGTTTAACATATTGTGTTATTTACGTTTCAATTATGATGCCAGATATAAAAGAGAATGTGATTGCTCTAGCGCACTGCTTCCACTGGGCGTGTGCTCGAATGTCTTATGGACGTATAGGCACATGTCAGATGGGAGTGTTGTGCTATAGAATTCTTAATAGATCATGGGTACATTTTGTAGATGCAACATTTATAAAAATAGGCAAGGCATCCAGAACCAGTTCTTAAACAAGGTGAACCTACATCGTATTTCCATATCACTAAACTTGACCCTTTTTTACGAAGGCATGCCTACATCTTACAACAATATTGCTTTTGAATGAAAAGCATATAAATGGTAAGCTTTCCTAAATAAATAAATAATAAAATAAAAATAAATAAAACACTTTTTAAAATCTTTTTCTTAACCTAAATTATTTTTCTCTTCTAGTTGTAGCCACCTTCCTATTAGCAGCCATAACTCTCCCTCACTGTGCACCATCACTAAATATCCCATCATGAACAACCAATGTCACTTTACTATAGCGCAATGGTCTTATTCCTTTATCATACATCCTTACCTTACCATTACACAACCGCCTCTCACACTCTACGTCCCCCTTTGCTATCGTATAAATAGCTTTACCTCTTCCATTATACATATAGCTCCTTTATCTCCTACCTTTCATGCTTTACCTCTTATAATCTTGCAAGTCCTCCACCTCTTACAATCTCCCAACTCCTCCACCACTTTCCATTGTGGAAACTATCACCTCCCTTTATAGTTAGTAACCTTTTTCTCCTCTCACCTGAATAATAGGTAAAAAGATGTTGAACAACACTCCTTTGAGAAAATGAAAAGATTATCTCCTTTATTCATAATAAAAAGGCTTAAGTCAAACATTAAAAACTTGTTATGTCATCAACTCCAACTAAATCTCCAACATAAGTAAGTTCCAAATCATATACTAGAAAACATTTGGGGAAAGGCAAGCACGTTTTACCTCGCTTAAAGTCAAATGTAAATGGGAACCTATTTGAGAAAAAACGTATAAAAAAGATATTCAAGTGTTTGTAAACGGTCCATCATTCCTTGTAAGTATATTCATCACCCCATCACATTGAACATTAGAATTTTTGTGCTTTAATTAAATGATAACATCAGGTGGTAGACTTATTTTTCCATTTAATAACCTACCTATATTGAGCTTATTGTGGATATGAGATTGATTGGTGAGGAATTCAAAATTTTAATTACTTATTTAATCTTTCATTTAATTTTATTACTGCAGAATATAACACCACTGATGAATATTTGAATAGTGATTATGATTATAATATTGATTTGAACCTGTTGCACTTTATTCAAAATTATTTTTTGTTTATTTTTATGGCCTAAATAAATCAAAGGAAGCTTGTCTGAGAAATCCTACCCTAAAATGCATTCATGGGTTTATAGCTTTTACGTTTTTAGGGAGGAAAGATTCCATTCTTATGCTAAATAAAGCTTAATTTAATTTCTTATGGTGTATGATGAACAAAGTCAAACTAAATCTTGGATTTCGGCTAGATTTATAATTTAATGATGATATGCCTAGTCATTGTTCATTGATCCTAGGTTCTTTCATTACCAAAGTGGCTGTGTATAAAAAATTTATTGATATTAATAACAATAATTTTATGTTTCTTATGAGATATTGCTACTCGATATCCCCTAATTATATTTGATGGGTTTATTTGACAAGAAAAGGGCTTTCAGTGTAATTGTAATCCAAGACTAGTTATGACCCAATAAAAAATATACACAATAATTTAAAGGAAATTTTCGATCCACATAATACCATCCACTTCTCCTGCCTTTAATAATGCAGTCTATGTCCAACTAAACATATTGGAGAGATGCGTCACTCATATTAAAAGAACTTGATAGCTTTATTCGCTTTCATGCAGTTCACTCTACTTCACTACAAAGCATGTATAGGGTGTATCGACCATGCTTAACTTTTTAGGGAGGTACACTCTCATATTTTTATTTTTGTTGAAATTATTAAGTATTGGTTTTGATACATTGAGGACAATGAATGGCATAAGTATAAAGGAGTGTAGTTTAGTGTTTAGCTTTATCTAATTATTTTGCTCTTCTTTTATACATGCTATTATAATCTTAGCTAATTTTTCATAAAAAGAAAATTTTTTCAAACTCACTTTAGTTCTTCTTCATTGATTCATCTATTTAGAGGTCTCAATGGTTTTGAAATTTGTCTCTAAATGATTTGAGTTATCGTGAATCATTGATTTAGATTGAAATACAATAGGAAGATTAACATGAATGGTTAGGTTCTCACTTACTACACATGGAGTAATTATTTTTTATAGGGCTGAGGTGAGGTATGGTTGGAATAATAAAAAGGGTTGATTTGCAGGAAATTTACTAAAGAGAATATTACATGAAACTTGTTCATAATATATATATGTCCTTACATTATAAATCCTTTAGTACTTTTTTTAACCGTAATTCTTTTCTTGCTCTTTTTTTAATCAAAAAAATTACGAGTTTATTGCATTTAAAGAAATATTGGATATTTCAAAGTTTTAAGTCACAAACAATCAAGTAATGTAAATAACCTTCAGGGTTCAACACAATAAAAAGGCTTCAAAGAAAATAGTAATTGGGACATAAATAATGAAAAAGGATAAGACTCAAACTTGGTTATTCCTAAAGGATAAAGTAAGTAAGGTAATTATCAAAGAAATAGACTAAAAAAAGTCTTAAATCTAAGTGTATATATCATTTCAATGCTTCTAATTTAACAAATGTGATCTCAATATGTATAATAAAACAAGTTCTATAATTGTTCAACTATGCATGATAATATACCTGAAAGAATAAAAAGAGCTAAAAAATTATGAATTTTGCTCCTAAGCTCATGAAAAATTTAGTTATATATGTGTAAATATTATGCAATTTTTACTCAGCTTGACTATGTCAATGATTACTAACAATATGACTTATAAAGGCAATTTTATTATAATTACTATCCTTTTGCAAACTAATTCAAATCAATATTCAATAATGAAATAAGGTATTGATGAACATATTTCAACTAATTCAAAATATCATTTAATAAAATTTAATAACAAAGATTATAATAAGCTTAAGAAAATCATGAACACATTCTCACGCTTAAAATCGTACATTGTCCCCAACATACTCAATATAAGCATATAAAAATAAAAATGAAAAGTTGGAGGGATTTAGGTACTTTCTTAAGTAATAAGATGTTTAGATTATGATTTCAATAAGGGATCCATCTGATACTAGGTACATGCATTCTTGCAAAAATATAATTGAAAAAGGGATAAAATAACATAAAATAAAATCTATACTAATTCTTAGGTGGCCTCTCAAACAACGATTGTTTAACGTCGTTAGCTCGATGTACCCTGCATATTATCATCACCTAGGTCTATGATTAGTGGCTTACTTCCACTTGTTTCTCCGTATAAGGGTTTTGTAGCCTGTAAATAAACCGCATGTTGCAAGATAATAATTAGAGCATAATTTATCAAATTAATAATTCTAATGGACTCCATTAATGCTATTTTGAATGACAAACTGTTAATAAAATAAAGGATTAACTCCCTGAATCTTTTGTTAAAGCATGATTAGAGGATACCAAAATCACAAGAGATGGTGAAAATTCCTTAGAATAAAATAATTAAACTAATCCTACTAACTTCCCGACAATGGCGCCAAAAATTTGGTGATCAAGTTTTATAATTTATAAAACCCTCAATGTTCCATAAGTGCATAAGTCGTAAGCGTAGTAGTTGAGGTGTCAATCCCACGAGGAATTAGTGAACTAATTAAATCTTAACTTTGTCTAAGGTTGAAAAAACATGATTTACATGAAAATAAAGATAAACAAGAAATTAAACAATCAAGTAGGGGTTGAATGAAAATAAAATTTTGAAATTAAAAAAAGTAAATCAAAATGGAACACAACCATTTAACAATTAAGGTATCGCAATAAGACAAGACCAAAGAATTATGAGAAGGGGAATTTGTCCTATCTTCAAATGCTAACTTGATTACTTTTGAGTTAATTCGATATCGTTCCTAGACTTTCGAAGGGTGAATTATACGTGGCACTGTCACGGCAGCAAAGATAATGGAAATATTAAAGTCGGGCTAGAATTGAAAAAATTAAAAATTGGGTATTTTATTGCTACTTTTTAAAGTTCGGGCTATAATTGAAAATTTGACAAAAGTTTGGGTTTCTTTTGTAATTAACCATTTTACTTTTTATATACAATGTTCGATATTTTGAATCAATAATATTTTTATATGATTTATTTGTATAATAAATCATAATAAAAATATATTGATACATTATATATAAAATATTTTGGTCAATAATATGGATTAAAAATCTAACAAATAACATTCGCAAAAATTTGGCTACATTTTTAGAAATGTAGCTAAAAACATTTGGTTATGTTTATAAAATTGTAGCTAAAATATTTGGTTATGTTTTCAAGCACGTAGCTAAAAATATATGGTTGTGTCTATGAAAATGTAGCTAAAAACGTTTGACTATGATTATGAAAATGTAGCTAATAATATTTAGCTACTAAAAGAAAAACAAAGTAAAAAACTATTGGCTGTGATTTCTACAAATGTCACTAACAGTTATCAACTACGAGGATTTGGCGACATTTTGTGCAACGAAACAAGAACATAACTAAAAACTATAGGCAACATTTTTTTACGTATTTATGTACATTTTTTAAGCCAAATATCAACTTTGTTGTAGTGTAAAGTAATGAATGGGCCATTAGAGATTATCTTACACAAATTAATACTTTTGACCATAAGAAACAACTTTATTGATCTTGTTTTCTAATACCAAAGAATATAATTCTATTAATTTTTTAACATCTTAGTTAGATGATCTTTGTCTATAATTTCATTTGATATTTGTAATAAAAAGATATTTACTCTAATATCACTTAATTCATAATGGTACCTAAGAGCAGGTTAAATTAGGTGCTTGTAATGCTAAGAATCTTTTTGCCACTTAAAAAGTAATATAAAATCTCAAACAATTATGTAACAATCACACATGCACAATAAGTAAATAGAGTAGGAAAGAGATACTGCACAGCAAATTTATAGTAGTTCAATTAATAAGCCAAGCTTACTTCCACTCCCTAGGACACACTTGTTATTCTACTGAATTCTTCTTTCAATTAACTGAAGAAGAACCTTAATACAAGTCTCTTTATTTGGTGCGAGTAAAGAGGATTTTACAATCTTTCTTTATGATAAAAGACAAACCGATAGCATAAATGAATATGATAATACATTAGAATCAACCCCCAATTGAAGTTTACAACATAAATAAACCTTGATAAGTTTAACACTCTACAACTCAAAACCAATTTATAAAAAAATTGTAAATGTGTTATAAAAGCTTAAAAACTGTTTAAAATATCTAACAACCAAAAACTCATATATTTGTTGCATTTAAGTCTTCAAATAATCATTAGAGATATAAACTAGTTGTTATAATGACTACTTTTTTTTCAGCAAGATCGACTAATCAAAATATATTTGGATGGGGTATCAATTAGTCGATACTCAAGCTAGAAAAAATGTTCCTTTCGTATTGAAAACTAAAAGAAACTATTGGCTAATTAGCCATAATCCTTTAGCTAATAATGTTTTTCACTGATTGGATAATTGGTTAGTCCATGGTCTAGCCAATTGTAAACAACCTATTGTGTAACTTTTTGTTTTTATTTTTGACAATTTTGAAATATCAACTTTCAACATTTCAATTTTTTAAAAAGTGTCAAAATGTTCTGTTTTGATAAAAGCTTGAATTGACTCACTTTCAAAGTTTAAAATTTATTCTGAACATCAAGAAATTTTTTAAATCAAAACCTTAATTCCTTTTGATAAATGAAAAATCACATGCATTAAGAATGAACATAATATTTGTATGCGCATAGAGCTCCTAAAACGTTAAATGACCAAGTTAAGGTTATAAGAAAGATCATATTGATTTTTACAAATTAAAATGTTAGTCCAATTAGCTTGTTATTTACTTGAATAATCCTAGAACTCATGAATTTTCTTCATTTCTTCCTTTTGTCTTCATAAATCATTTGATGTTTGGCTTTGCTCCACTTTATGTCTTTTGTCTCAATTGATTCATATTCTTAAATAAATTTATTTTTCTTTCTTTTAATAGTAATGCACCAAATATTAACAGTAAATATGTTTTATTATCAATAAAAGACATATTGAAAGCTCCTTTTGTTTAACAAAATATAGTCATAAAAACATCTTCTAACATAATGGATTCAACAATATATTTATATTGTTGATTTGATATTCTTTCTTGTTTTAAGAAACCAAGACTCTGTTTCCACTCAAGTCTAGCTACTTAATGACTCCATGAAATTCTTTGCGAAAAGAGGCAAATTTTAATTCTTATAATTCTAGAATTTGATTTGTCATTTTGTAGATTGTATCAAAATCAGGTTTAAGATTAACTCTTAAAATTGGTGCAAAAGAAGTTTTGAGTTGAAGAAATCTTAAAGCAAGAGAGGAGACATCAAAGGCAAGTGACAAATGAATTAGAATGTCTTAAATTGGTAAGTACAAGGGTCTGATTCACCTTAGAACGAGAAGATACGCTTTAATTTGAACAAAGAGTTATTTGGAGACTAAATTGAACATTTCACAACTAGTTGAGGTACTATTTAAATTTTAACCTCTTATAGTTGAATATTGTGCTCCGCAGACAACGGCTATTAATACTGGACAGTCCCGCAGCACCCTATCCAAGCAACATGAGAGGAAAAAAGAAACAATTTAACAGTAAAAACAAAAACATAAAAACAGATGCCACAAAAGAAAGAAGAAAACAAAAGCAATATGGTATATGATGTTGGGGTGTGAGTTAGAGACTGTGGAGTAAAAGGTCCAAAGTCCAAGGAGCTTAGTTGGTTATATTAAGAAAATATAAGAAGGTTCCAGGAATCAAGGGTCAATATCATGTGACCAGACCCATAAGTTTTGGAGCTTCCGAATGTTAACAAGGTTTTTCTTCTTCTCTATCTTCTTTTACTCTCAAGAAAGGCTCCAATAGTTATAGCTTTGAAAAATTCCACTAAGATTTCAGGGAATTATCCAATACCCACTTCCAGTTTACAGCTTCAAGAAAAACGTTGCTGTTAGCCATTTTATTGTTTTATTGATAGTGTTCTAGGTACTGTTTAAGTTGTGGTCGCAGCTTGCTAGCTGCATAATCACTACTTGGTGTTAGCGCAATGATAGTGCATATCAAAGGAGTAGAAACAAGAAGAAAGATGGATTCTGGAGCTAGAGCCGCAATGATCTTCTTCTTCTTCTGGAGTCTTTTTTTAGTTTCTCAGTTTTCCTTCTGTGTAGCTGTTCAAGAAGAACAACTTAATAAGTTGGCGAAGTCCTTATCGCCGAGAAAAGCCCGGTTTTCGGGCGCACAGTTGTTTCATGCCCCTTCTTCTGGTCCAAGTCAAAGTCAGCCTCCTGTGAACCATGAATTAGGAGATCCAGGCAAGTTGTACGGAGATGAAAAGAGGATAATTCACACAGGTCCTAATCCTCTTCACAACTAGCTAGGTGAATGATCAGAAGGTAGGTTCGGGTACTAATGTATGTTCTATAAATGTTTAATGTTAGAATTCAGAAATGCCAGGAAACCACTTCAATAAGTTTTCTGCTAGCTCGACTTTTGTTTTCTTCCGAATGGTAGACTGAATTAGAGAAAAAGAGGGAGAGAAGAGAGCATTAGCTTTAGCCTTTTCAGTCATGTTTAACGAGGAGGCTACGGTCAGTGTTGCAGTGGACTGAGAATTATAGAAGGCATGCAAGCCGACGAGAGAGGGCTAGTTTTAATGCTCTTGTTTCTTTTGCAGTACTGTTCCATTTCTGCTGTACCCTGCTGCTAAAAAATTGAATGTGCTTGAATTTAAATGACGGAGTTACTCTTGTTCATCTGCTTTGTTATTCTAGCTCGCTACTACTAGTAACCCATTTGTTTTGAAAGGCTTTCTCTTTTACATTTCCATCTCCTTTTCTTTACGTCTATACATTTTCCAACGACTTCAATTTTACAAACTAAATTTATGGAGTAATCTTAAGAAAATTGTCAAATTCCTCTGTTAGAAAAACTATCGGTCCTTACATTAAAACTTTTGGAATATCTAACTATTCGATCTTCTCTTCCCGAGAAAAAAAGGTAAGAAAAGAGGTAAGAAAATTTAACCTGTGGAACTTGCTATACTATTTGTGTGATAGCACTAAACTCCTGTGCTTTTCCAAAAAGAAAAAAAAAAGAAAAAATGGACATTCTATCTCACAGTACTTCCAGATGTGTTGAAAAGGAACCTGTGCTTTTTTTTTTTTCTTATGAAAAGAGGAGATTGCATCAGGATTAGCATCCTAGCCTTTTTAACTTTGATGGTCAACCGCATTCATAATCGTCAGTATCCAAAAAGGCAAAACAAAAAATGAAACTTGTTGAAATTGAGGCTTGGCTTGTTTTTATATGAAGAATCCTAGATAACAGGCGTTTTAGCTTGTAGTCCAACTTTAGACTTATTCAAATGGCGCACTTAATGCTAGATCTAGGACTCATCGCCCTCTCAATTAATGTGTCATGTTTGTTATTTTAGAATCCTATCCAAATTAAACAAAATTAACCAGCATCTTATTGGTCAAGCAAATTTCCAAGCTTGATTATTTATTCAGGCATGAGATTCTTGGGAGATGGATAATTAGCAGAGTGACCATGAATAATATAGAACGTGCTAATGGTGGTGGTCTATCATCAATATCATGCTCAGAGCTTGCTGTGCTTTAAATTGGCTGAGGGATGTGAAGAGGAGTCTCTCTTTGATTGATTATTCCTAGAAGACCCACCTGTTCTTGAATTGAATGCTTCCATTTCTTCAACAAAAGAGCATGCCTGTCTTGCTGGGCCACACGCTTTCTCAGGGCTTGGGACTCTCTACTCCTCAATATGGTATACTTTAGTTAATATAGTAGTTCAGAAATTGCGGTACTACTTTCTAACTTTATAATGCTCTTTTGTATGAATGGATATACAAATATGGAGATCTTGTTGGCCGTACAGTAAAAAGTTTGCTTGCAACCATTTGGGGCATTCATAACGGAAATCCTTGCTATTCCTATGTTCAATGTGGAGAGAAATATGTACTCTGTGAGGTTTTCAGAACCCCAATTGTTTACTGAGATCAATATTCCTTGGTTCAATGTGGAGAGAAATCTTCCATAAAATATGTATTCATTGATATGTGATATTATTTTGTAGTTCCAATGTCATCTGTTGACAATAAAGAAGCTATAGAAACTTTATTGGAATCAGTACTGTCGGATGAACCCTGAAGAGGCCAAGAATCGGAAGAAGAAGAAAGAAAAGACATTTACTTTCTGTAATTCAAGTTTTGATGAGTTCAAAAGATTCTGAGGAAATATGGGAAGGAGTTGAACGACTTCTTATTCAATGCTTCCCATGAAATGAATGTTTGCTCTGGTTGGCCATTATAGAGCGCTTAATGTGAGAGAGCTTATAAAGAGAGGGGCATTACCTCTCTGCTGTTTACAGCTTCCATAACAAACTCCTTTTTATTGCTTCCACCCACCCACCTCTAATCCTATTTGCTTACTATGGCTTTGTAGAACTCCGTCATTTGGATAATATCTATTTTGCGTTACAATCGTCAATTAATATGGAAGCCGTGAGACTTGTTGCCTTGGTCCCACAAAAAGGTTATCTGGTTAGAAATCACTAAATTTAATAAACATTATCAACCACCTAAGAGGTCCTATTAATGTTAATTAATGCAGGTCGCATTCATGTTCCTCAACCATGACCATTATGATAGGTTGGTGATTTCTGCTACTGAATTTGTCGTCTCAAAATCCGTTTTCACTTCCATCTCCTTGGTATCCTTAAAGCATGTAGGCGTTTGATGAGAATGTCTCATTTCAGTTAGCATGAAACTTGATTTGGGTTTTGAAAGCTTTTCTTTTTCAATTTTTCTTAGACTCAAAACTCCAGTCTTCGAACTTGGGGGGAGAAAGGTGTGTACCAACTGAATTAAGGTTCTTTGGTTTATGAAATCAAGCTGTGGTACTTAGAAATGCTGAATGCGTACTGAATGAAGGTCATCTCAAAATCGAAAAACAAATTAACATAAATGACTAACCAAATGCTGAATCCCAATAGGGCATCGGAGACGTCGAGGCATTGGTTTCTGACAAATCACCGCAGAAGCATCAACGATTTTGGACTATATATTCAGCGAAAATGAGGGAGAGAGATTAAAAAAAAGAAATTGGGTTCGACGTCCAGATAGTGCAGAATAAATTATAGGTGTCACTTCCATATCTTCCAATTCCAACAATTTAACCGAAATATTTCGTCTAAAATACTGGATAAAAAACATGAATAATTTATAACCAGTCTGTGCTTGATTTCATGCGTTACCTATTAATGCACGTGTGCTTGTCATGCAACTTATAAGAGTTTGTAATACACCACGACAGTTTCCCAAATGTGGAATTTACACAAGGATGCTTTTGGTGCATATATCCCATAACACGTAAAAGGGAAGAGGTTAATGCAATGAACCAACAGTTTAAGTAATAGAATTACACCCTACTCAGCAAGTTTAATGCATTTTCAATATTTCATAAGAAAATCGTAATAAAACTGTAAGCATGGCAGTTAGTGCCGATCTCTGGATTGATTATAATAAGATCATGCTTGGATAACTTAGAGATGGATTTCGAAAAAAAGAGAATGTGTATTGCTTGTCAGCATTGAAATTGTAATTGTTCATTCAATTTTATACGAAAAATACATTTTTGAAATATTCTTAGAATAAGTTCAATTTTCATTTTATTAGGTTATTATGAATG
The DNA here is from genome assembly GCA_025629805.1 of Erythroxylum baracoense. Classification (NCBI taxonomy): domain Eukaryota; kingdom Viridiplantae; phylum Streptophyta; class Magnoliopsida; order Malpighiales; family Erythroxylaceae; genus Erythroxylum; species Erythroxylum baracoense. The sequence goes on along the minus strand of JAOTAY010000189.1, from coordinate 8,480,976 downwards.
TAGTATATTGTCAGATATTGAGACTGTAATTACAATTCCAATCTCAGAAACCGAACTGAATCGAGCTTGCCAACATAAGAGTCCCAAGATCCTCTGCTGTGCATAATAACACTTTCTGAAAAAAGCTCTGTATGATTATAACTTACATTACGTATTTCATGTCATTTATTTTCAGGGGGGAGTTAATATCCTTTCAATGCACCAGGTAAAGCTTCAGGGCTGAACTTGAGAATGCAGTAAACAAAGCAAAAGGTTTATTTTAATTCCATCCTCCCATGTAGCAGTTGCTCTGTCCCTGCCTCTTCAGCCTTTCTGTCGTCTATGAAGTAATTGTGTCATGTATAGCATTGCCGGATTTGTCTTTAAAGCCATGTAATAACCTCATTTTGGATCTAAAATAATAATAGAGCATTTATGGTCTCTGAAGACGGTTGAGCCACCATTTTGGAGTCCTTAATTGGCTCCATAGTGATCCCAATTAAATGTCCCGTTATGTTAATCAATGAGTGCAACAATTATTCCTCTTGCGAGCGTGAACCCTAGCTACTCTACAACCTCATAGTACTAAGGAAGAAAGCCTATGATTCCCGTTATTTTTCATGTAGTGCAATAGGCGGATCAAAACCCTACCTAAAGTGATCTCTTCACGGTTAACCTTTTACTCTCTTGGTCGAGCGACAATATCTTATACCATCACGATTTCTTTTGGTTAATTAAAACTCCTTTTTCGGATATATATATATATATATATATATATATATGAGTTACATTTACCAGAATTTCTCACAAAATATAAATAATTTTTTAAATACATTAACATTGGTTGTTAAGATAATATATCTATTTATAAAATTGAGATAAATTTACAGGTATCAAAAATTAATTACGAATAAACTTTAATAATTTTGAAGTTTGTGCACATTAAATATTATCTTCCAATATTAAACTCTTACATCTATCAATTCTAAATATATATAAAAACAATGATGTAAGATTACTATATAAATCCATAAGAATGGACGAGAAAAAAAATTAATTAATTAATTAATTTTTAATACTCTTCAAGCATTTTAAATTACACTAAATATCACTTTATTTATACATATACATTTATTGAGTAGAGCTTTTTTTAAATTGAAGAATATATTAAATTTCTAAAAAGAAATTGATTAAGGCCTTGTTTCGCAATTAACAAATTGCATTAACTGTTAACTTATTCTATCAGTTGTTAGCTGACAACGGATTATATCAATTGATTTGAATAATTGATAACATCAGTTGTTTGTTAAAAATATTTAGTAATATTAGCTGAAAAGTATTAGTTATTTATGTATAAAATGATTTATGAATGCATGACTTAAAAAATATCTTATTTATTTATGACTGGTAGGGAAAAGGGATATAAAGTAACCATAGTTAATATACATGCATATGAATATGTTTAAGAAGTGAAAATATCAAGATATATTTAATTTTTAATATACTATTATTTAAAATGTACATGTACAAAATATTATAGTGAAGAAAATACTATTACTTACCGATTAATATATCTTATAAATATTGTAAAATTAGTTTGTTATTTAAAAAATCAATCTAATTTAAATAAATTTACATTTAACTTATTCTAAATTTAGTTTATATTTATTCAGAAAACATGCGTTTAAAGTTAATTCAAATTCATTATAAATTTATAATTTATCTTTTTAATGTTAGTGTTCAAATTTAGTGAAATTGTAGATATCTTGTTTTTATTTTCATATTATTTTCAGCTTATTCTTATGTATATAAATAAATATATATTATGTTATTTTAAATATATGAGTTTTATTTTTTTACTGATAATTTTTTATTTGAAAAATAAACTCTGTTACTCCTGCTTTCTTTAATTAAAAAAAAAACTTGTGAAGAGAATAAAATGTGAGTTTGGTTGGTAGAACAGCCGCTCACCCATTATCCTTTAATAACGTATCAACAAAAAGGGCACAAGTATATTTTTATATATTAAATTTTGGCTGGTAGAGCAAAACACTCGTGTAATGCAGCCTTTTCATTTCAACTTATCAGCCAATAACCAAAAAACTGCAATAGCATTTTGACCAACCAAAGAGCTAAATATAATCAATCAGCCAAAAAAAATTGGTTAATCCGTCGTTAACTAAATGAGTTCAAAAGTTAAATATAACCAAACAGTCGAAAAAATGGTTGAACTGTTGTTAATCAACGAGGCCTAATTCATACATGAGTACAAGTACAAATACACTAGGTTAGAATGTCAAGCAATTTCTGATCAACGTTTGAGCCATTCTAAGTACCTTTCACCTAAGGGTAAACACAACAAAATTAGGATAGAAGCCACATGAGCACTAGCCCTGCGTTTGTTTGCTGTCCCCGTGGGTGGGGACAGAATACAGGGACAGAAAAATTCTGTCTCCGACCTGTTTGCTTGCTGTCTCCACCAATTTCTGTCCCGACTCCGGAGACAGAGACATAAAATTTTTGTTCCTTCC
>JAOTAY010000189.1:8439808-8460539 GCA_025629805.1 Erythroxylum baracoense | reverse complement strand
GTAGAATATAGAAAAGTTAGGCTTACTACGGGTTTTGGTGGCATTAAGCCTACCCATTCCCTAGTGCCAACATGGCCTAAAAAAGGCGGGTCGTGTCAAATGTCCTCCTCAGCTAGGTAAGTTTTGTCAATATTACCAAACATTAAATGATCTTCCTCCTGTAATGATGAGTTCTCCTTACTATTCTTATTATCGTCAATGTCATCTTTAATTACATACATATTTCTTATCGAATTTTCCAAATCTTCATAAGATTGTTTAGGATTCTGTATGGGAACTGGAGTTGTGTCTATAGGGAACTTATTAGTATTACGACCAACCTCTTTTCTCTACTGATCTTCAACTTTGAAATTATTTTCTCATTCAACCATCGTGGCTCAAGCTTCTCCAAATTGGAGATTTCCTCATAAGCAGAATGAGTTTCAACTTGAGTTTTAACTTGAGTTCCTATAAATTCTATATATGCCCCAATTTTGAATAGTTTCCCAGCAAGTCTCCACCTTTTGGGCTGATTAATAGGCTTCCAAGTGTACAAAAGTTGACATTTTGAGTCAACTAGTTCCTAATCCTTTGAGAGCCTCTTGATTAGGAGTGTATCAGGCAACTCAGCTTCCTTCTTAGTCTCTATATGCACCCTCGCATACCCAATTTCTTAACCTTGCTATTTATAAATCTAACTATAGTGGCCTACCTAGAGAGCATGCTAGAAACTCAAGTAATTCAAAGTCCAATATTCTAGAGATAAACTATAAAAATAGACCCATAATAGAATAACCTCATTTTTGCTCTTGTCCACAGGCATCCTAAGATACCATTCTTGAAGTAGCAATGGTTTTCCAACCACATACCAAGGACCTTGCTCCAAAATGCTTAAAAGATTGCATCTTTAGAGAATTTAAGGATGAATGAGTCCTCAATCGGGAGTGTTTTATCAAGTCCCAGCTTGCTTCATTTAGCGACTGCTCATTCCTGCATTTGGAGATATGAAGGTCTCCTATCCAAGAAGTAGCCTACTAAAGAAGAGGATCAGAAGCTGACCTAAATTGGAAGATCTCCAAGGGAGGAGATACATATTCTTAAAATTTTTATCTTATACATCAATTAATTAAACAAATATGCATGTATAAGACAAATAATACCTTTAAATAATTATATTACTAAAGCTGTAACTAATCGATAAGTTGTAAGGCATAAACCAACAGTTATATATGCACATAAATTATACATAAGAAAGATGGAAATACAAAATGCTTTAGTAGAAGCTTATTTATGTTAATAGCTCTTGAAGTATCTTATATATTTTTTTAACATATTTTTCACTAAAAGGGTTTAGCCTTATTTCTTGATATAGTCAATTATAATTATCTATCAAAGAATTCCTTAAGTAAACTGATTTGGATTAGTTAAGCTTTTTCTTTTCTCTTTTCAAAGAAAAAGTGTAAGAGTAACAAAGAGCATAGTTTGGGTTCACCTGGTCCGAATCCTTGTTGATTGACATTATTATCAAATGACCAATTGCCGAGGACGAAAAGGGATGAATTTGTTTGTTTCCACTGCTTTTCAAAATGTTTTGCAAGGTAAACAAATATTTAAGTTGGAGTATAGAAGTGAAATAGAAAAGGATGCATTTTCTCATTAAATCGTGAACCTTATATAATATCATTTATAAGGGGGAATATTTAATGCATTTTCCAGAAATATCATATGATTAATGTCAACAAAAAAAGGAATATTTCTAAACTAGCATTATATGAACCTATAGTGTTTGTATGCCATGATATGATTCTAACAAGGGAGAGAGAGAACGGGTTTGTTTCGTAAGGTGTATTTGCGAAAAACAATTCTGTACAAGCAGCGAATATAAGGGGAACTAGCCACTAGGTATGGACTAGAAAGAATATTAAAGCTAAAGCTGGAGTGGTTGAAGGTAAATTTGACGAAAGAAACTTTTGTATCCCAAGGGAACCTTTTGTAAATCTTGATATTATTCATGAATATTCATTTTGTAGCATTGATCTCTTGTAAGAATAGCAATAATGATTTAACTTTTATGTTCTAATTATAAGTTCAAAAACTGAGCCCTCATCACCTTATGCTAAGTTAATGGTCTATATAACTACAACATAAACTTTCCTTCAAATTCTTGCAGTTAAATTACATAACCCCAATTTACGACTTTCTTGGTTGATGTTCCCACATAGCCCATAGATACCAACATTTCCAACTTCTTAACAACCCAAGATATATAATTTTCAGTTTAAGGACAAACAAGAGGAGATGATTACAGGACTATTTTTCCCTTATGCATCAGTGTTTCTGAAGAACTTCCAAGTACTTTTCAATCTACCAGTCTTTTGAAATATATTAGTATTTTTCCGAACCTAACTTTCTTATAACAAAAAAAGAAAGAAAGTAGTTAAGTGTCAACCTCTAACCAATAACTTCGTATTTAAATATGAACTATGCATATATAATGGGTTTAAGAAACCAAGCGTAGGAATGATGCTTTATTTACGTGATTGTTCCAAGTAATAGACAACAGTTGAGAAGCTCTTCATTTCTAGATGATCAAAGACAAGCTAACAGAGGAAAAAAATTCCCGCTCTTGAGCTAAGTTAAAAGTTTGACGCTTTAATATTGAAGGAGTTTAACATTCTGCAAATTCTGGGAAATTAGTTGAAGATATAAAAAATCATGCGGTTTTTCTTCTTATGATCGTTTTAAATGTGTTCTTAGGACCTGCAATAAAGTTGAACATGAGTTGGCAGTATTGATTGGGTCTTTGTCTTAACCTACTTGCTGGACTTCCGATTTCTCTATAGTTCTTAGTTCTTCCTAAAATTGTACGTTCCGAATTTTCGGTGATATATATTAATTTGCTGTTCATTGTAAAAAAAAAAGAACAAACAAGAATATAAGAGACAAGACAGCCGGTATTGATATGATCATTGATTTTGTTTTATTTTAAATAGCTAATGGTTTTGGTGATGACTTTTGCACATAGAAAATCTTCCTTCGTAATAATAAAGTGAAGTAGACATCACAATTATCTGAACATGTGGATATTAAAATATAATCCTTATTCACAATCCTTGATATTTAATTAGATGTTACCTTTGTTTTGTTTGTGATTTCAAACATCAAATGTGGTCAGTATCAGAATGAATTATTGGCATTACGAGGGATCATCTATATCTTTATAATTGTATTATTGCCAAATCTTTGTATGCTTGATTCGTTGGGTCATCCTATCATAATTGGTAGGCACTAAGAAATGACGATGTGACAAATCAACATCACATAAAAATGTTGTTCTGTTTAAGTGCAAATGGTTTAATCTTGGTGACATAAAATTTAATGACAATATTACTAGCATCAATGTTAGTAAGACATGATATGATAATAATCATTTTGTCCTTGCGATTCAAGTGAAGCAAGTATTCTATTTCAACGATACCATATTGGGCAACAATTAAAAAGTTATTTAAAAGTTTCAATACTGAAATTTCTTCGATTTTTCTGAAAGGGATAATGGTCTATTGAGTAAGGATGGTGATAAAGTATGTCAAGAGACTGAATTGGAGTTAAATAATGAAGCCATTCAAATAGAAGATACACATTATTTTATAGGAGAGATATTGATCCCAATATAGTACAAGTGGATGAAGTATAATCAATCTTATCATATAAAGAGATGAAGACTATATTGGGGATGAATTATATGACAATGATAAAACTTTGGCCAAATATAATAGTGATGAAGAGTCGAATCATTATGTAATTAACGATTATAATTTTCAAGATCTTAATCATGATAATTAAAAGTAAAAAAAATGTTGTTTATATTGTTTGAAATGTATTATTGATGTTTGAGTTATGTTAATGCATATTGTTGATATTTTACTTATGTTAATGTGTAGTTGATGTTTCACTTATGTTAATGTGTATTATTGATGTTTTCTATATATCACTTATGTTAATGCAGATTGTTGATGTTTGAATTATGTTTATATGAAATGCTGATGCTTGAGTTATGTTAATACAGAATGTTGCTGTTTGAGTTATATTTAGCTGGAGTGTTGCTATTTGAGATATGTATATGCGGATTGTTAATGTTTGACTTATGTTTATACGGAATGTTCATGTTTCCATTATGTTAATTTGGAATGTTACTGTTTCAGTTATGTTGATGCAGATTTTTGATTTTTTAGTTTTGTTTATGCGTATTGTTGATATTTGAGTTATGTTAATATGGAATGTTCATGTTTGAGTTATGTTTATGCAAAATGCTGATGTTTGACTTTTGTTTATGCGGATTGTTGATGTCTGAGTTATGTTTATGAGTATTGTTGATGTTTGACTTATGTTTTTGTGTAATGTTGATATTTGAGTTATAGATATCTAATATAATAGCACCTGATAGAAATAAAGGAAAAAAGGTGGCAACTATCGAAATTGTTCTTCCCCACACATCTAGATCAATCCAACCCTAGCCAACAACGACAATCAACTTCTTCCATCAACAAAGTCAATCAACAATAATCTCCATCTGCCTCAACTACTGTTGAAGATTAACTTCACTTTTACTTGCTGTTCATAAATGAAACTCAATATCGTCGATAGCGACAACCCTGAAGGTTCAAGCTATATGACTTCACTATTGAAACAAAGGGTCAAGAATTATTGTTATCGACTATACAAATACTACAAATCTTTTCCTTCAGATGAAGAGGCAAGGAGCCATCTTCCCGAACAAATGTCTCTAGAAAATTGGAGCCAAATATGTGATTATTGGGCCTCTGTGAATGTTAAGGTTTGACTGTTTCTTTTCTTTATTTAGGAAAAGTGTGAGAAAGCTAAGGTTAATTAAGTATATCAATGGACCAGGGCTTGTCCATTAATTTTTTAAAGAAAAAATGAAAACGATGTCATTTTAAACAAAACGACGTCATTTCGAGAGAAGTGAGCGGGTGGACAGACCATGGTCGGCCTGTGGCCAGGTCAACCTGAGCCCAAAAAGGGCTAGGCCGGGTAGACCAGGCCATAATTGCCATCCCTAAGGTTAATAGAGGAAAAATGAAAACTTCTCCTAACCAAGGCTCCAAATCATTTGTTTTCGTATGAAATGAATATATAAGTTCTTTGTTTAGAAGTTATAATTATATCAGTAAATACAATATTATTTATTGTGTTTTCAATTCTTTTTTTTCATAAAACAGAGTGAGAAGTATCTACATAGTTAAGAGTGTGATAAGATCACACTATACAAACTCACTCACTATAAGGAAGGTTAAGGGTGGATGTCAGAAGAAGCACAAAATAATTATGTAAGTATAAAAATTTGTTTAAATTTTAAGATTGTTTATTTATGTAGTACTAACTAATAATATTTGAATTGAATATTAATTTTGCTTTTTAAATTTTAGAATACGATGGAGGAGTTGTTGCAAAGATCATTATCTGACAGAAATGAGCCAAATATAGATGACATTTGTAACAACGTACTTGGAACTAGATCCGACTACATCAAAGGTCTTGGGTTTGGTCCTAAGTCAACTGCTTCATCCTCATCAAGACCAACATATGTTGACCATCTTACAAAGGATAACCAATCATTGAAGGCTAAATTAGATGTAATGAACAAAACTTAGAATGTAATGAACAAAAGTTGGCCAAGCTTGAAAAGATGGTCAAACAAATACTTGTCTCGAATTATATAGGTAGTAGTGAAGATGAAAACAAGTCTTAATTTGTACATAACTATTTTTGTTAACGTTTGTAAACATTTAATGATATTTTATTATTTATACAAAATGCTTCTAATTTTTAATTATTTTGATTATATTTTCTTATAATAAATTATAAAACAAAAAATCTAAATATTTCATACAATAACATGGATTAAAAATATCAACAATAATTATAATTAACATGATAAAGTTTTTAATAATAATTTTTTAAAAAATAGAAAACATAGCTAAAACGATTTGCCAACTTTTTCAAAATCTTCGCCAAAACTTTTTAGCTATGTTTTAAAAAACGTCGTCAATAATTTTTGGCTACATTTCCAAAAGCGCAACAAAATTTTTTTTACCACGACTGCTATATCTTCGCTAATAATTTTTGGTGACGATTTCTCTATTTGTTGCTAAATATTATTACCTATATTTATAGTAATGTAACAAATAACATTTAGCTACGAAAACTAAGTGTACTAAAATATCATTGGCAAAGATTTATCGTATCATCATGTATCTCTTTTCATTAGGTATTTAGCTAGTGGCAAAAAATAATTCGCAACAATTTGATAAAAACGTCGCCTATAGTATTTTTTATCGAAATTTTGTGACAATTTGGACAATGATTTAATATCATCGCTAAATATTATAAATGATGAATTAGGATTAAAAGCCTCTTCTGTTATAGTGAGTTTCAACATTATAAAGAACTATACCAAGATCATTAAAGAGCTTCTTAATCCAAATAATTATTTACTGTGTCATTAAAGGGCTTCTTAATCAAAATAATTATTTACACTAAATAAAATTTGTATTATTGTTTTATTAGTAATTGATGCTATCTAACTTAAAATAATATTGTTCTAAGTAAAGTATACCTTAACTAGGACTTATTTCTGTTAAACGACGTTAATATTCATATGATCTTGAACTTAAATATTAACTCATATATAGAATAATGGATATCTTTAATACTTTATAAGATATCTTTAATACTTTACAAGTATCAAATATTGATCATCTTTAGTATATTATTAATGCACCGAACCAGAACAAGTAAACAACTTTTATATCTATCTATAAAGATCTAATTTCTAGAATTAAGATGTTACCTTTTCATATCTTATAAAAGTTATTCTTGGACTATGACATTCAATAATTGAACATATGAATTATTTTTCTCTATGAGCAGTATGTCATTACATATTCCTACTGAAGAGGATAACTATACTCCCACTAACATTCTTGTAAACATGAAAAATTTATAATCATTTCTAAAAAAAATTCTTTAAATTCATCATGAGAGCAAATATGTTATCATCTTATAACCTTTTAACTATACATCAAATCTATTAACAGAGGTACTGATTCCATTTGGATATATTGTCATGCGATTTGAATGTTTTCAAACTTCATCTTACTCATAATATTCTATCTTGAAAACCTTTAACCTAAAAATGCATTGAAATAAAAATTTTGTTCAATATGGTCTATAAAGTTATATCTAACCAATTTGGATATCTTATCACTTTCTGTTATCCAACTTATTTATAAAATTAATGAATAATATATGCTTCAACTAAGCATCACATCCTAAAATCATTAAATTTGACTCTTTTAATGTCTTACCTTTCTATATCTAATGGAGAATCTTGATAATTGATTTAATTGGAATTCATGAAAGTAAGTAATTGGGCTAGGCATAACTGTAGAATAAATAAAAATTGCATCGTAAAATATATCATATTATGCACTCCTTAATCAAAACTATAATACTATGGAATTTAGTTATGGAGATATTCACTATAAAATCTCATTTTCTATAGATAACTAAGAAAATTTAATTATATTCATATCGATTTCATCAAAGTGTTTCAACATTATTAATATTTAATTTCTAGATATATTTAAGGATTAATTATAAAAAATCCCAAACTTTAGTTAATTTTGTAATATTAGTTTAAATTTTAAAAAGTGACGCTAAAATGCTTAAAATTTTAATTTGTTGCGAATATAGCTCGAAGTTAACTAACTTCTCTATTAATGTCACTGATGTGGCATACCACGTTAGATTAAAAGTTTTGAGACATGTCCAATTATTTTCTAGATAATTATTTTATAAATTTAATAAATTAGGAAAAAGAAAAACTTAATGATTCTTCATCCATCTGTTCTCCTTCTCCTCCTTTTTGGTTTTGTAATTGTCTTTACTTTTCTTTGCTCGTTTTTTGGGTAGCTCCGACATTCCTCTAGCTTGCTTGCTGTGTCTTGGATTTACCTCATTGGAGGGATGTGTTTCCCCTTGTTGTTGTTTTACTCCTTCCTTATTGTCTTCATTACCTAAGATTTGCTGAACGAGAAAAACCATTAACAAGTTAATGAAGGCTTATGTGAAAGTGGGTATAATTGAATAGGGTTTCAAAACATTTGTGAAGATTGTGGAGTTTGGTTATGTTCCCAATGTGGTTGTATGCAATTCTCCAATGTTTTAAAAACCAAATTGGACATCGAATCGGTTAAAGAAAAGGTATAAGGTTTAAAGGTCCGACTGGTATTAAACCGCTATGAAACTAGTATATAATAAATAAGAAGTAAAAATTATAAAATACATAAAATATAGTATAAAATAAAATACTTCACTGAAATAAAAATGAAATAATAATGCCTAGTGATATATAATAAACTATAAATCTAATTATTTAAACAAAGATTGAATCTAACATAAGATTTTAAATAATAATAAAAATTGTATTATATATTATCATTTATTTAAAGACTTATAAAAGTTGAAGTATGTTTAAAGAAAGTCTATAGAAAAGACTTTAACTTTGTTCTAACTTCTTTTTCAATGTCCTTTAAATATACTTCTTTATAGTTTAAACATTATCTAAAACACATTCTTAAATTATCTTAAGCAAAATTACTTATATATACTAATTAATAATTCAATTTATTAAACAAATTTATGATAAAAATAATTTAGTTTTTAGTAATAATAATTTTAAATTTTCAAATAAAATATAAGGAGATAAATAAAAAGCCTAAATTTTGACAAATATAATTTATTAGTGAGATTAAATAAATTTAGTATTTTAAAGGATAAAATAGTAATTTATTTTTTAACAATAATAATTTAAAAAATTTAAATTAAAATGGAAAGAGATAAATAAAGAATATAAATTTTAAAAATATAATTTATTAATTAAAATGTGTGAGGATTGAAAAGGAATTTTGATTAAAAATTCAAAAGATTTATTAAATATACCAATCACTTTCCTACAACAATGCATTGTATCAAAGCTCAAAAACTAACTGCAAAAGAGGAAGAAATTTATGATTGGTCCTACATGCCCTAGAAGACGGTAGGTCCCTCATGTTTAGAAGGTGAAAGGAGGAAAAATTTTGTGGTGGGTCCCACATCCTAAAAAAGATGTTGGGTTTTACATGTTCAAAAAGATGGTTAGGCTGTTATTTTAACCGATTTGTTAAAGAAAAAAAGCTGGATTATTAATTAACTGGCCAATTTTTTATCATAAAGATTATGTAATGCAAATCAAATCGAAAATCAGGCCGGTTCATATTTATTTAGGTTGAACCGACTGGTCTGATCTAGATTTTAAAACACTGCAATTCTCTTTTAAATGGGTAGTTGAAACTCAATTCCTTTGTCCAATGTTAGAAAGTATGTGATGAGATGGTGAGAATTGGGGTCCATCCAAATACATATACCTTCAATATTCTGACTAATGTTTTCGACAATAGTGGAGATGTTGGGGTGAATGAGTTTATAGAAAGAATGGAAGAAGAAGGTTTTCAGCCAGATATTGTGACATATAATACACTGATTACTACTTACTGTAGAAAAGGGAGATTGGAAGATGCATTTTATTTGTATAGGATCATGTACAGAAGGAATGTTTTGCTATATTTGGTTTCATATACTACACTAATAAATGGCATGTGTAGAGAAGGAAAGTTAAGAGAGGCTCATCAACTATTTTATAGGGATAACCATTGAAATCCTGCAACTCACTAAACCCCTTTTTTGTAGAAACCCAATTTCTTTCTTTCATTAAAAAGAAAACTTATGATTATTTGATAGTGTTCCTTTATAAAGATGACATGCCATTTACAACAAAGAGTCTTCTAGAAAGAATCTCTAAGCTTGGTTATGTTTTTGATGAGGAAATCTATAGTGAACTCATCATTTCTCTATGAAGAATTGATTTTGGAATAGATGCATTACTCTTTAAAGCTGAGATGGTTTATAAATATTTGAAACCTAACATTGTTGCATACAAGGCTCTAATAAGCTACTTGTGTAGAATAAATTGTAGCGATAAAGCTTAAGCTGAAGCTTTACTTGAAGAAATGGTTTAAAACAATGTGTTATCAGACACAAAAATTTACATGGCATTAGTGCAAGGCTACTGGAAGGAAGGGAAGATCTTGGCATGTAAGTTGCAACCATGGAGCATGAAAAAAAATCAAAACTTGAAATAGGATATTCGTTATATAGCCCTTTTTTGGCGACCACAATGGTGATAGGGCAAAGGAATTAGCGAAGACATCAAGCTTGTCTTAGAGGTAATCGACCAGCTAGCGGGCTTCCTTGAGAGTTAGGGAGGAGATTTCTGCATCGAACTTCAATCTTCTCCAAAACAGAGATGACAGAGACTCGGTCGAGATGGTGACGGTGGTGGTGAAAATAATTACTTGATTTTTTCCAAATTTATTAAATTATAAAAATAATTACATAAAAAATTTTGAACACATGATAGCCGCGTTGTGAAACCATTAATTTGATAGGTTATGCCATGTCAGTGACATTAACAAAGAATTTAATGCTAAGCTATATTCGTAACACATTGAAAGTTTAAGTATTTTAACGTCACTTTTTAAAGTTTGGACTAATATTGCAAAATTAAGTAAAGTTTGTGATTTTTATAATTAATATTTAAATACTTCAAAATTTTTAAAAATTTAAATCAATATTTCATTTAATATATGTGATTCTATCATATAATGTCGTTAATAAATATAATGAAGTACAAGTATTAATCCTTTTAATTGTACATCTAATGCATCATATGCATAAGATTTAGCAATTCTTCCTTTTAATTTAGTCATCCTTAAACTTAACAAGTTTTACATGTCTCATACGATTCATATTTAAAGGATACATACATCCTTTTATAGAATTTTATGATTGTCATTATATTGATTTAACCAACATGGCATAAAAGGATAATTTCGATTATCTAACTTTGTATTCTTACTAATTATGTTAAGCATAAGTCTTTCTATACATACAAATTATTATATAAACTGAGATTAACTACTTTTACTCAACAAACTATATCTTATGATGCCTTAAATATTATAGTAATTTTAAATCCAAATTTGTATCAAATACTCAAAAACATGAACTAGAAATATGTTTAATCTCTATCATATCATTTGTTAATAGGAAAGTCATGCTTTTTCTTCGCATAGCAACTATTACTATATTATAGCAAATACCTTCAATTGTAGTCCTTATTTATGCTTTTAGTAGGCTAAATTGAGTGAAACAATTCTATTATGGTATTTTACCTTTTGGTTGTATTCTATGAAATTCATTGTATTATGCTATTATGGTTTTTGCATCCATCTTACATGGTACTTTTAAATTTTGATGAGAAATTAATCAATTTTAAAATGTCATAACATATTCTTATCTATAAGACATCAATGTATCTCCTAAACTTTGTCACCAAATTCCTCAACAGGAATTAATAACAATATTTCATAACAGACATATAACTTTCCTTCTATCCTTTTTAAACACTCTTCTCAAGCCTATCATACATCCAAGAAATTTGGTTTTTTAATTTTTAATATCAGCTATACTAAATAAAGATAATTTTTAGTTAAAATAAAATAAATATAAAGAAAGCAAGTAATACGTTATATGTCATAAAAATTAAATAAGATTATGACTTGAATAACATATTTAGTTACTTTTACTATTTTATTCGAAATAATAAACCTCATTATTATTCCAAAAATATTAGTCTAAACTCTCTAGTAGGTTAGGATCACATTAAAATTATTTGATCTTGAGTTTGCTCAATAAACTAATTAAACTTAAATTAGGTATAAAACAACTTTATTAATCACATCTTATGTTACTCCTAGATTTGTTAAGTGAAAAATCTTATAAAAACATTTCTTATCAAATTTTCCTAATTGTGCCTTTAAATTCATATAATCATGAGTTTGCTCATTCAAATTATACAAATTTAGTTAAGTAGGACCTATTATTATAAAACTAAATATATTTAGGTTAAAGCAACATTAAGTTTGTTTAACAAGCCCAACAATAAATAGAATTTTGATTTATTCTTGTAAGAATGGAAGGTACAATCATGTTCACAATGTATACTTCATATTTAGCAATAGATTTAATTTTTTATGGTCTTATCAAATAAACATTACATGTAAAATGTCATTTATTTAAACATGTAATTCTTCATGCAAATACAATCAAATTATAAGCATAAAATATTGTTTGATTCTAATTATTAATATAATCTAAAATAATATTTCTAAGTCTTTAGATAGTTAAATTAGATTAAAATATTAATTCCTAAATAAATTAAATTCCTATTCCAAATAAAATTTTAATTTGATTTGAAATCAAATTTCAAATTATATTAGACATTTCTTTTAATTATCTTGACTAATTTAATTGGAAATGAAATAAATTCTTCTTCTTATGATTATAATTTACTCATTTTCAAAAATTTAAAAAGTAAGATATTCTAATCTAATTCCAAAATCTCTTTCCAATCAAATATAAACAATTTTTCTTAATAAAATAGTTTATAATATTAAAGGAAACAATTTTGAAAATTAAATTAAAAAGTCCTTTATATTATTTTTTATAGATTAAATTATCTATTAATTAAAAAATAATTCTTTAATAAATTAGAAAATTATTTTCTAAAACATCTATTGAACTAAGGGAGATTACAATTGAAGTTTTGATGATAAAAAATATTATTATTATTAATATGTTTTATTCTTTTGATTGAAAGCAATATTAGAACAAAATGAAGCCGTAAACTGAAGAAGATAGTATATGAAGTTGATAAAGAAAAGTTGAAATTTACAATTGAGAAATGAAGATCAAACGAGAACAAAAGAAGATCAAGGCTTATTATGGCTATTTCATATTTTATATTATTAATGTAGGCTCACTTTGTTAATTTTATGATCCAAAAGACTCACTAAGCATAATCATTCTTATTTTATTGCACGAGTCTTTACATTCATCAAGAAGCATTGAAGCTTTTGATTTTAAGATAAAAGTCTCTTATTCTTTCAAATAATCTTTGGGAAACATTTTGGAAGCGTTTTAATTATATTTGGATTAAACAAATTGGTTTTAAGTATTTAAAGTTGTTAAAACCGTATTTTTGAGGTGATTGGTCAACCTATATTGGTTAGTGATAAACCATTATAGGTTAAAGATGTTAAATTTGAAGTCTTGAGAGTTTGTTAAAACATCGGTTGATGTACTAGCTCACAAATCTATCATACTAATTGAGTAGTATCCTTTACTGCTTGACCAGTGTTTAAATGGCTAATGAATCTAGTGTTATAAATGCATATATCACCACTACACTATATATAGCCGTTGTAATGGCTAGTTCTTAACTCCAATGACTATAGGTTTTGGGCGTTGCATACACACATTTCAAAGAATTTTTCTATCATTTGAGTATCATTATGTCTTTTTTATGTGAGCAAATGATTTTAGTGTTATTAAGTGATATAGTGAGGTATTTTGAATTATAATATTTAGTTAGAGCAATATATTATTGTATGTTGGGGTGATCCAAGAGAGATTGAGTTTCCTTTTCTCCTTGAAAGTAGATCTTTACTGAGAAAGATTATACAAAGGTTATCTTTACCTTGAAAAAAATAATATAGTGGAGTTCAAAGAAGAGTCTTAGAAGCAGAAGTAGGCAAGGATTGTTTATCGAATCATTATAAATCAGTTTGCATTCTCTCCTTCCTATTAATTTTAAATTATTGTTCAATTTTTTGATTAATTTATATTAAATAATTCATTTGTTCATATTTATATTGATTGTTATTAATTGAGTATATTAATTAGAAATATTGTTGAATTTTGTAAACACCTAATTCACCTCTCTTCTGGGTGCCATTAGGGACTAACAAGTGGTATCAGAGCAGGTCTATTAAGCTAGCATTTCTAATGAAATCCTATAAAAAATTATCATAATGGCATATTTAGAAGCATCATCATCATGAACATTCAACCAAAAGGGACAAAGCATTAGTAGACCTCCTTTATTTGATGATATTGACTACCTTTATTTGAAAACTATGATGAGATTCTTCTTAATGGATGAAACTATAGACTAATGGAAAATAGTATCAAATAGTCCCTTTATTCCTACAAAAATTGTAGATAACAAAAGGGTACCTAAATTAAAGGAAGAATAGGAGCCTTCAGATGATAAATTAGTTTCCTTGAATAGTAAAACCATACACATCCTATTTTGTGCGTTAAAAGAAATGAATTTAATATGGTCTCTATATGTGTGAAACAACTTATAAAATTTGATATACATTGGAAATTACTCATGAGGGCACAAATTAAGTTAAGGAGGGCAAATTAAGCATGCTAACACATCAATATAAATCATTTTAAATGAAGCATGATGAAGCATTTATAATATTTATACTAGATTCATTGACATTATTAATGCTCTCAAACATCCTGGAAAGACCTATACTAGTGTTGAATTGGTAAGAAGGTTTTTTAGATCATTTCCAAATAGGTGGGAAGCTAAAGTGACAGCTATACAATAAGCTAAGGATCTAACAACACTACCCATAGAGGAACTTATTAGATCTCTCCACACATATAAAATAAGGCTCCAAGAGATATAAAAAAATCATCATTTCCAAAGAAGAAGAATTTAGTGATTAAAGCCTTAAAAGAATAATCAAATAAAGAGGAAGAGACATCAACTAGTGAAAGAAAAGAAAAATATATTGACTTATTCATTAGAAAATTAAAGTACTTGAAGCAGAAATTCTCTAAAAGAAAGAACTTTAAGGAACATAAAAATGACTTAAAATATAAATCCTCTAACATTATTTACTTTGAATGTAGAAAACTCAGCCATATAAAGTCATAATTTCTTCAACTCAAAGATAATAAGAAATATGAAAGAAATTATAAGAATGATAGGAAGAAAGGACTTAAAGCATCAATTTGGAATGGTATAAGTGAATTTGAAATCAAGAATTCATAAAAAGAGATAGCTCATATGTGCTTTACAAGTGAGATAACATCCAACCTTAATTCGTGTAATGATTAATAGTGATGATGATGTGACATATAATGAATTAGTTGAAAGTCTAAAAATCATAAGAAAAGGAAAAATTATGTTTAAAATTTAATGAAGCTCAAAAACACCTGGATGTATACATAAGTGAGAATCAAGAAAAATGAAAAGTGAGTTACATAGCATTAAAGCATAAAAAATGTGATTATTGATAAAAATAATGAGTTAGATGCATTAAGGCATAAGAATGAAACATTAAAAAACCAGATAGATTCCTTTAAGTACTTATTATCCAAGTTAACTAAAAGGAATAGAAAAATAGAACATATGCTAGAAACTCAAAAGAATTCCAATGATAGGCATAGAATAGGATGTAACTATAAAAGGCAAGGCAATTTTAAAACCACGTTTGTCAAGGGAAAATATTTGTATAGTGAAGAGCCTTTGCCTAAAATGAAAAATGAGCATTAAACATCTACATCTAAGCATGCGTATGCATATGACACATCCACTAAGGCTCAACTTGAGAGCAAACATGATGTTTTTATATATTGCTTACAACCTAGGCATAGAGTTCATCATTATCAAGGGAAGAATATAATTAACTTCTATAATAACATGCAAATACATACATCATGCTTTTATTTATAGAAGGCAATATAATCATAGGACATTTCACTACTCTAGGAGAATATTCAAAAACTTTACTTTCCAAAAGAAAATTTCTAATTATGATACAATATAGAAATGTGTATATGTATCATCATTATTCATATAACATGTCATGTCACTTTTGTGGTAAATATGGACATGTTGATAGATTTTGTTTTCTTAAATAAAGAATGTTAAGCAAACTTTTGAAAGTGTCAGTTGAAAAGAAGAAGGAACCAAACAATCAAGGAACAAAGCTTATTTAGGTTCCTATAACACATTGATTACCTTGGTTTGTAAGTTTATTAGAAAAGAAAGAGCAATGGTATATAGTATAAGTAATAGTTATTTAATTTAATTTTATTAAGGGTAACAACAACAATAACCCAGTGAAAGTCCCACTAATATGTGGGGTCTAGAGAGGTTCAGTTTTATGTAGCTTTACCCCTAATTAGTAGAGAGTCTGTTTCTAATAAACTTATGTAACACACACACACACACACACACACACACACACACACAAAACAAAGTAACAATAATTAAAAATAAAAATAAAATAAAATAAATAAATTGAGTTTTATTAAGCAGTTTATGTATTTTATCATGATGAATCTAACCTCCTTGCCTCCAAGAAAGTCTAGAAGATGTTTTAAGATGTGGATAATTTAGCCACTAAAGAGTTTTCAAAAGAGACAATTGTTGAATCAAGTGAGAAATATGAAAAGGACAAGAAGAATTTTAATTAAAAAATCTTATAAGTAATGTTTAGGTTGAGGTAATTATTAGTTCATAATTTAGAAATATGTGATGACTTGCGTTTATGTGTGAATTTAAAACCTTGGTGAAGATTGTTTGTGTTTCAATTATAAATAAGGTATTTAATAAATTTTTAAGTACCTAGACTTAGAGATTGTTGTACAAAATGAGGACACTAAGTTAGAATTTATATCAATTGGGCAATAATATTTCTAAATTTTTAAATAATGTTACGGTTTATTTTCTTCATTGAATTTACATTATAAGTCTCTTTTAAAGGTTTTTATTGATGTTACTATGACCCATTAAATGTTTTGATGCATAAATTTGAGTTGTAAAGCTATTTTTTTAGCTTTTTAAAACACACTGGCTGATCAATATCTTAAGTGTGATTGACCAGTGTAACCAAAACCATGTTTTCTAGTGAGTTTGTTCTGTATTTAGATGTTTGTCTAGTCACTTAATTACTCATATTGGTTAATTGTTGTCTTTAAGTGGTCAATGAATTTTCTTTTAAGGAATCTTTATAGTTCCAGTGAGTTTGTTCATGGTCTAGTAACTTGTCTGTATCCTTTAATGGTCAACCAATATTACTCACAAGTTGACTAGCATAGTCGAGTTTTAAAACCAAACCAACTTTTTCACCACAGTTCACTATTTCTTCTCTATGAAACACTAGCACTAGTCGACCAATCCTTCATATTTAATACCTATCCTGCCTCTTCTCTTCTATTTTCATAATTTTGTTTATATATTCTAAAACCCTAAACAATTTACTCTTCTCATTGAAAACATCATCCCCCATTACATAAAAATCTCATTAGATTATATCAAATTGAAAATTTATCATTCTTGAATTTCATATTTAGGATTTTCAATATTTTCTTAATTAAAAGATATCTTTTCAAATTGTTGTTTTATAATTAGATTGTAAAAGGAGTTAAGTATGTTTTCCTTTCAATTATACTGATACATCTTTAATTTTGTTCAATGTTAGTATTGTGGGCATTTTTTCATATTTTTTTTATTCCTCTTAAATTTTGGGGCTTTCTAATTCATACATTCTTTTATGAAGTTAATTGTTGGATATTGCAATTATGGGTTTATTTGTTATCATTAGAATTTTTAATTTTGTCAAAACTTGTCCTTAGTGCTTTAATTGAATCTTTCAACTTAGGCATAATATCAAAATTGCTAATTTTCAAATTAGACACAATTAGGGATATTTCTATCAAAATTGACATTTTGTTTTGACTCCTTAAATATAAAATAATATTCTTTAGTGAGAATGTTTATCATTCTTAATAAAATACGTATTGATTATTTCTACTAAGTTAATTTGAAGCAACACACTTATATGTTACATTTTTAGATAATGATTTTTTTTGAAGATTTGTGATATTAGATTTAAGAGGATTGATAACATTTAGGGGGAGTGATTGTTTTTTCATTTTTATATTTCTTGCACTTTATATGATATACTTAAGTGGAGTTTTGTTATCTTCATTTATGGATATTTATTTGATTTTTAATATCTTTTGTTCTCGATATTGCATTACTTTTTATGTATGAATTAAGGAGGAGCAAATCATTATGCTGACAATTGTTTATATGCATAACTATTATTATTCTCTAATATCACAAATATTTTTTCTTAAAAAAAGGGGACATTATTCAACCAATGGATGTTCTAATTGATGTTTTGATGATAAAAAAACATAATTACTACTAATGTGTTTATTATTTTGATAAAAATCAATATTAGAACAAAATGAAGCTATAAACTCAACAGATAATGTATGAAGTTAGTAAAGAGAAGTTAAAGTTTACAACTGGTGAAATGAAGATCAAAACAAGAACAAAAGAAGATTAAAGCTCATCAAGGACATTTCAAATTTTTTATTATTATTTATAAGCTCATTTTATTGATTTGATGATTTAAAATGCACTATGTATAATCATTTTATCTTACTTTACTACACGGGTATTTACATTCATTAAGAGGCATTGAAGCTTTTGATTTTAATACAAAAGCCTCTGGATCTTTCAAATAATCTTTGAGGAACATTTTAGGAAGTTTTTAAATCATATTTAGATTTAAAAAATTAATTTTGAGTATTTAGATGTAAAAAATTATTTTGAGTATTTAAGTAGTTATAAAAATTATGTTTTTGGGGTGATTGGTTGATCTATATAGGTTAACAGTTGATCAATATAGGTTAAAGTTATTAGATTTAAAGTATTGAGAGTTTGTTATAGCATTGGTTGGTGTATTGGTTGACCAATCCGTCATATTGGTTGATCAGTGATCTAACAACTAGCGAATCCAGTGTTGTGAATGCATATTGGTCACAGCTAGTGAATCTAGTATTGTAAATGCATACTGGTCGATAAGTGCACTATATATATTCATTGTAACGACTAGTTCCTGGTTTTAAAGGCGGTTTTGGATCCCAAAATAATATAAATAGGTGTTTTCTGATTGGTTTTAGTATAAAGAAGGTTTTGAGTATTGTGTATACACATTTCAAAGAGTTTCTCAATCATTTGAGCATCATGTGTCATTTTTATATGAGTGAGTCATTTTAAAGTTATCAAGTGATAAAGTGGGATATTTTGAGTTGTAATATTTGGTTGTGACAATACATTATTATATTTAGGGATGATATAAGTGAGACTGAGGTTCCTCTTCACATTAAAAGAAGATCGTAAGAAGGATTCCTCTTTACAAATAAAGATTGTTCTTCGCCTTTAAAGAAAACTTATAGTGAAATTTAAAGAAAAGGCTTGAGAGTGGACATAAGTAAGGGTTATTTATCAAACTATTATAAATTAGTTTTGCATTCTCTCCTCCAAATTCTCTTTAAATTATTGTATTAAGCAATTACTTCATTTATATTTATATTAAATATTGTTAGTTGTGTATATTAGTTAAAAAATTGTTAACTTTGTAAACACCTAATTAAACCCTCCTCTTTTGTGCCATTGGAGACTAATAATATCATAAAAGCCCAATTTCTCAATTAATAAATAAAAAATATCTCTTCAAATTTAATCAAGAAAGGTAGATTTTCTATTTAATTGAGAAACTTATTATTCAAATTAGTAAAAATAATTTCTAAATAAAATAGAATAATAACTCTCCAAAAAAATAAACTTATCCTATTTCAATCAAATTGAACTAAATAATTTAATTAAGAAAAGCATTTCTTTATTATTTAAGACAATAACTTTTTTATTTTTAAAGGAGTCTAATTAATTACTAGTTCTAATGTGATTGAATTCAATTAATTTAATTTTTAAAAATAATTTTCTAAAATATTAATTAGAAATTAATTTAATAATTTACCTCTTGAAAATTAACATAAAATATAAAAGTATTCCCAATAAAAATTATCCCTTTGACAAAAAATTTATCAATTAGAATTTTCTAAATTTATTAGAATAGGTCAGCTCGTGGCACGGCTCGACCACGGGAGGGTCGGGCCAATCCCAACCCATCTTATTTTCTTTAAAAAATACCAAAAATGACGTAGTTTTTGAAGTAACAGGCGGGCCATGAACTAGGCCGGCCCGACCTGTTCTCAGTTCGTGACTGGCTGGGCCGATCATTTTTAGCTCGTGGCCTGGTCAACCTGGGCTAAAATCGGGCCAGCCAACATTGATCCTGCTTTTTAATTTATCTTTAATATTGTAATTAAATAATTTATAATCATAAATAAAGATTTATATTTAACAACATTTTATAAGTACCCAAATATTATGAATATCAAAGTAGTTTGAATCATTGTTATGAATACCGGTACGTACTGTACCGGACTAAAATTGGTACCAAATTATAAATTATGGTACTGGATGTAAATACCGGTCAGTACCGGCCGGTACCGACGGTATTCAAAATACCGGTCAAATACTGGCCGGTACCGAAATTTTTAAAAAATTGGGGGAGTATTTTTGCAAAAATTTCAAAATTTTTTAAAATCTCCCTCCCTCCCTCCTACCTCTCTTTCCCCCTCCCCTCTTTTTTTCAAAGTTTTTTAATTAGTTATTTTATTTATTTCAACTTTTCTAATTATTGTGAATTTTTAATTTTTGTTTTTAAATAATAATAAATATTCTTATTACTAATAATAATTACAAATTAAATAAAACTTAAAAATAAATTATTTTTAATATTTTATATAATATTTATTAATAAAGTATTATTAAAAATAT
>JAOTAY010000189.1:8425190-8435901 GCA_025629805.1 Erythroxylum baracoense | reverse complement strand
GTTCCAAACGATTTTGTTTCTTTGTATGAATACGTTCAAAAACACTCTAATTACGTTCACAACCTGATGCAGAAGTTGTTTGACTGAATAACCTAATAGCGAGTTTTCTCAGTGTTGGAGCACTGTCACCGAATAATCTCCAACACTTATCAACCATCATAAAAAAATGTTTTCTTTCTTACAGGAACCTTTTTTAATGAACTTATCATTTTAGAAATGATTCCACAATATCCACAAGGATCTTATTAATTAAAAAAATTAGCTCCGAAAATTTTGGCAAAATTTTCTCTTAACGTCTGAATATTGGAAGATTCCAACAAAAATGATATCAAAGATTCATTAGATACAAAGTCAAATCAGAATTAAAATAAAGCAACAGCTATTTGAAGAAAATGTCTACTTAAGAAAGAGCCACTGCAATTGCAAACAACATACAAATTTGGGAAATACTTCAGCAGCATGAATATTTTTGAAAGTTATATGTATATCAAACTCCTTGTGCCTTAGAAAGTGAAAACACTCTATTGAGAGAAACTGTTAAATCGTTTATACATTTTTTATTGAGATTCTTGTAGAAGCTTGTTAAACACTACGAGTGTGGAAGGTTAAAAAAACTTGAAAAATATGTACTTGTGAGCTTTGAGAGGCTCATGAAAATTTACTACTTGGAGTTTTATAATGAAATACTCAATTTGAATACTTGGAGATTGGACATAGGCTTTGTTATAAGCTGAACCAGTATAAATTGATTATGTCACTCTCTCTCTCTCTTAACTTTAAAATTTTTACATTACAGTGTATGTGTTTAATTTACAAGAGGCACCTTTACTTTTGGAATAGACTTCTATTTTAATATTGCAAGAAGTTTCATTCGTTAATAGGCTCCTTTCCTTTTTAACATTAACAGGCTCTTTTAGTTTTTAACATTAACATATTCCTTTCGGTTTTTTAAACATTAACAGGCTCTTTTTTTTAATATTTAATAGGCTCCTTCTATTTATAGACTTTTCTATTGAAATTTAGCAGGTTTTTATCGTTCACATGAATTGATGATAACTTGCAAATTTTTTAAGTCACACACAATTCACCCCCTTTTTGCGTGTGTTTACTTTATCATTTGATATCAGAGTGAGGATTTACATTTATTGTGTTTTACAGCACATGGTAGATCATGGAAAACAATTTGAGAATCCTTGAAGGACAATCTGTCTCAAAACCTCCTTATTTCAATAGAAACAACTATTCATATTGCAAAGAGAGAATGACTATTTATCTTTAATCTGTAGATATCGAAATATGAAAAGTTATCAAAGTTGAAGCCATACCTCTTGCTACTAATGACACAAAAGTGTGGACTGATGCTGATACAAGAAATGCACAAATAAATGCCAAAGCAAGAAATTATCTGATTTATGCATTATCTCACGAAGAGTATGAAAAGATATCCTACTATGCAACAACAAAGGAAATGTGGGACAAACTTCAAGGTCTCTTTTA
Organism: Erythroxylum baracoense; assembly: GCA_025629805.1. NCBI lineage: Eukaryota > Viridiplantae > Streptophyta > Magnoliopsida > Malpighiales > Erythroxylaceae > Erythroxylum > Erythroxylum baracoense. The sequence goes on along the minus strand of JAOTAY010000189.1, from coordinate 8,434,404 downwards.
AAGGATCGAATGAGGTAAAGAAACATAGAATAAGTGTTTTAGTGTATCAATATGAAACTGTTTGCATAAAACAGCGAGAAACTATAGTCAAATTCTTTGGACGTTTCAATAATGTCATCACAACCTTAAAGAACTTAGGAAAGGTATATCCCAATGATGAGCTTGTAACAAAGATTCTAAGGTCATTATCGAAGGAATGGAGAGCTAAGGTGACATCTCTAGAAACTATAAAGGATCTCAACACTATTTCACTTGACTGGTTAAGAGGAAACTTGATGATCCATGAAGCTGAGCTTAGGCGAGATGAAGGATCTTTATATAGAAGAGGAATGGCACTAAAGGCAACTCAAGAATCAAATCCATCAAATAATGAAGAAAGCGACACAGAGTTGCAACTAGATGGAGATGATGAATTCAATTTCATGGTCAGAAAATATACCCACTTATACAAAAAGAAGCTAATGAAGAAAAGAGAAGGAAACAAAAACACTGGAAATAATAGGTTCCTATCAAAAGGCAACAATAATAGTAGCAATACACAAAACAATCAAATTATATGCTATCACTGCAAAAAGTCTAGACACACAAGACCAGAATGTCCTCTTCTTCAAAAGGACAAAACAGAGAATAGAAAACCAAGAAAGAAAGCTATGATTGCAGCTTGGTCAGATGAAGATTTTGAAAACTTTAAAGAAGAAGAGCCTGAAGAAGTTAGCAATGTTTGTTTTATAGCTGAATCATGAGAATATGAGGTATATTATTCTAACTCTGATATTGGAATAAATGAATTAAGAGCATATCATGAATTGTATGATCAATATAAAAATTTAACAATGTGGTATTTCAAAAAGGTTGAGAAGTCCAAGAATAATGATGCTTCCTTAATAAATAAGATTAAATCATTAGAATTTGAGAATAAGATTTTGTTGTCCAAAATTATATCTCTTAAAAATGACAACAACCAAAAAGTTTCTAAAAAGGAATTCTTGGAACAAAAGGTAAGTCAGTTAGAAAATGTATTCCCTGAGAATGATTGTGATAAGGAAAAACAATCAGAGAAAAAAAATCACTGCCCTAGAACTTGAGAAAGAGAAATTGGCTAGAAAAATTATTTCTTTAGAAAAAGACCTTGCAAATTTTGTTGATGGAAGGAATAAACTTGATGCATTACTTAGGAATAGTAAAGGTGTTTTTGATAAGGCTGGAATTAGGTCATACAAAAACTTCCTTGTTAAATCTAGCAGTAGCAATAGCCAAAATAGCAGGAACCTGATAAATGGAAAAAATTATAGTAACTCTCATTCATATATTTTTTGCTCATATTGTGATAGATATGGTCATATTAGTCATTTCTGTAACTTTTAGAGAATGAAGAAATTATCTCAAATGTATGTTTGGAGACCAAAAGGTCAAACTACTAACCTGGAAGGACCCAGAAAAATTTGGTTACCTAAAGTGAGATAATACATTATGTAGATATGCTTCAGAACAAAGACTAGAGAAAATCAATGGATAGTTGATAGTGGTTGTTCGAGACACATAACAGCTGAAATATCACACTTCAACTATATTGAAAGGAAAGATGGAGGTAATGATGTCTTTGCTGACAAAAACAAAGCAAATGTCAATGGAATTGGTCAAATTGGTGACTTCAATTCTACTTCTATTGATAATGTTCTTTATGTTGATAGATTGAAACATAACTTATTAAGTGTAAGTCAATTATGTGATAAGGGTTATAGAGTTACCATCTATGTATCTCATTGTGAAATAATTGATAATCTTTATGATAATATTGTATTTGTTGGTCAGAGAAATCATAATATATATTGTGGTTAATTGGAAGAAATTTCTTCACAAAATGTTAAATGTTTTATTTCACTAAAAAAGGATTCTTTTATCTGGTAGAAAAGATTTGGACATGCTAATATGAGCATTCTATCAAAATTATCCAAAAATGTGTTAGTACCTCTTACTGAACTTGAAGTTTGAGAGTAATCAGGTTTGTGAAGCTTGTTTAAAAGGAAAACAAATCAGAAGTAGCTTTCCTCCTACAATATTGTTTCTACTAACCAATCGCTTGAACTTGTACATACGGATTTATTGGGTCCTACTAGATCTCAAAGCTTTGGTGGTAAACACTATGGTTTTGTTATAGTAGATGATTATTCTGGATTTATATAGGTTTATTTCCTATCAAATAAGGATGATACTTATGAAGTTTTTGAGAAGTTTTGCTAAAAAATTCAGTATTATATTACATCTATTCAGAGTGATCATGAAGGAGAATTCGATAATGTAAAATTTGAAAATTTCTGTTATGAAAATGGCTTAACTCATAATTTTGCTTGCCTGAGGACTCCTCAACAAAATGGAGTTGTTGAGAGAAAGAACAAAACTCTTGTTGCTATGGCGAGGACAATGCTGTGTGAAAGTGGTCTACCTTGTGGTTACTGGGCAAAAGCCGTAAAAACTACTTGTTACATACTTAACAAGTGCCTTATAAGACCTATTCTCAAAAATACCCCTATGAGTTGCGGAAAGGAAGAAAACTGAATGTTACTTACTTTCGAGAATTTGGTTACAAATGCTTCACTTTAAATAATAGAAAAGACAACCTTGGAAAGTTTGATGCGAGGTCAGATGAAGATATTTTTCTGGGTTATAATATTGCTAGTAAAGGATTCAGAGTTTATAATAAAAGAACAAAAAGGATAGAAGAATCAATACATGTAGTATTTGATGAAGCACTACCCTCAACAATAGCAACTAATTTAGATGATGAAGAATATCCTCTGGTTCCTAAAAATACATCACAGACTCAAACTACACCTATATGTTGATGACATAATATTTGGTGCCACTAATCAATCCTTTTGTGAAGAATTCTCAGCTTTAATACGGGGAGAGTTTGAAATGAGTATGATGAGAGAACTATCCTTCTTTTTCAGGTTACAAATTAGGTAAATAGAAAAAGGAATCTTCATTAATTAACAAAATACACAAAGGAATTCATCAAGAAGTACCATTTTCATAATGCCAAACTGATGGGTACTCCTACGTATTCTGGAGCTAAACTTGATAAGGATGCAGAAGGCAAGGCTACGAATGAGACAAAGCATAGAGAAATGATTAGATCACTACTATATCTTACAAGAATAAGACCAAATATTATGCTTAGTATGTGTCTTTGTGCATGCTTTCAATCAAATATAAAATAGAGCCACCTTCAAGCAGTAAAGAGGATCTTTTGCTATCTTTGCGGAACTATGGAATTTGGATTATGGTATCCAAAAACTGATTATTTTAACGTAGTTGGCTATTGCGATGTAGATTATGCAGGTGATAAAGTTGATAGGAAGAGCATAAGTGGTCACTGCCAAATTCTTGAATGATGTCCAATTTTTTGGTCTTGCAAAAAACAAAATTGCACAACGCTTTTGACAACTAAAGTGGAATATATAGCAGCTACCAGTTGTTGTGCTCAAATCTTATGAATGAAACATCAAATCTAGGATTTTTTTTGAACTTTGATCATATTCTTATACTATGTGACAGCACAAGTGCAATAAATCTCTTTAAGAATCCTTTGCATCATTATAGGACTAACCATATAGAAATCAAACATCATTTTCTTTGAGATCATATTTTAGAAGGAACCATTGATCTTTTGCATGTTAAAACTAGAAATCAAGTAGCTGATATCCTTACTAAGCAACTTTCTAAAGATAGATTTTGTGTATTAAGAAAAGAGCTTGGTATGTGCAGATTATCTAATATTAACTTCGTATGAAAATTATATGCTATTTGTCCTTGCAAATATTAACAGGCTCCTTTTAATCTATTTTTATAAAAGGCCCCTTTTAGATTAGAAGGCTCCTCTCAGTTTAATAGGGCTGAATAGTTGTGTCTTAAAAAGGCAGTTACTAAATAGTGTCGTTTCAGCTTTTAAAAAAGCGTGTGTGCCACTCTGACAGCTTTCAGTACATGATTGACAGAAGATATGTAGATGATCACACCTCTTCTAATAGTGTGTACGATTGTTCATCTTCACACGAAATAACATTCAAAAACTGTTTAGTATATCCTAAAAAAGTTTTCTTCCTTCTACTTACCTTCATTATCCTTAAAATTGCCACTTTTCCTCTCTATGCCCTAACTCTCTGTTTCTACTCTAATTTTCTACTTAAATCTCCTAAATCTCACCAACTTACTTGAAATTGCAAGAAAAAAATCTAAGGGACAAAAGAAAACCTTGACTCATACTATTAACCATGGAGAAAATCTCCGCCATGAACAAGAGTTTAAAACTCTTATTTCTGAATCTTCCTCTTTGTGGTTAATAGAAGGATCAATAAACACTCCAATTGAACCTATTTTCATCACCTTTATCAAAAATCCCTAAGGTTCAGAAGCATCTACTAAGGAGATTTTAGACAAGATGGCTATGTTGTCTCTAGAATTAGACTCTGATTTATCTTTCAAACAAAATGAATCAACAATCAAGCAATATATCTTTGACTCTAATGAAGAAGGTTCTGATGACTCAAGCCCTAGCTTAACAGAGAAAGAAGAAAAAGAAGAATAAAAAGGAGAAGAAAAAGGAGTAGAAGAAAAAAAGGAAGAAGAAGAAAAAGAAGAAGAAGAAAAAGAAGAAGAAAAATCTTTTAGTGAGGCAAAGCCAAAGAGAAAAGTAAGGTTTTATTCTCCTTCACTATCACTGCCCATTATATCTTAGCCTACTCCTACTCCTACTCTATCTATTCTGTCTTCTAAAACTTTTACATCACCATCTATTACTCCTCAACCTAAGTCCGTAGATAAGAAATTGCCAAAAGTACACTGAATTGTTAATGATGATGGTTCATATGAAGAACCAATCCATTTATGAGAAAATATGAAATTGATGGGAAGTTGGCAATCATCTCTTTGGTACGTTGTGAGATCGTGATTACTAAGGAAATCTTAGGAAACATACTGAATATAATTCCCATAACCCAAATTGACCTTCCTTATCATAAGTAGGACATTGCTGGTCTTGATTTGGGAGAAGTTGTGAAAATTTTCTGGTTGTACATTGAGAATGCCCACAAGGGAGACCTTGGTGTAGACATCTGGACTTACTGCCAAGATGCCTTACACCAATATCTGCTACTTCAATTTTTCCAAGTAGTTCAGTGGAAAGAGCAGTCTACTGGATAATGTGGTGTATAATCTTCTAAAGGGAAATAAGATGAATCTCCTAACAATGAACCTGAAATTTATGGTGGACAAGGGAAGTCATAAGAATACCACTGGTGGTCTACTGTATAGGATGCTATTAACCAAGTTTTTGTCTATTATGGAGTGTCTTTCGACAATCTGGATTGGTATAAACCCAGAAAGTTCCATTCATCTATTCCATACCAATTTGGATATAAAAATGAAAGATAATGTGTGGGTGGAGAAAAACATATAAAGACAAGCAGACTTCGTAGGTCATGCCCCACAAAAATCAAGCCCTGTAGCACTCCAGAGCACAATTGATCTGATCCTTCAATAACTGAGAGACATTCACTCTAATTAAGATCAAATGCGTGGCTAGATCGATAACATGCAAAATCAAATTCTTGACATGTCGATTATGCTTTGAAATTTTTTTGAATCTCTTAAATAACTTTGTCGATATTTTTTGCTTATTTTATTTTTACATACTTATGTTATTTTTTGACTAACTTTTTAGTTATTTCCCTATACTTTTTGATAATGACAAAGGGGGAGAGTTAATGATATATTTTCTTTTGATGATATATTTGCTCTTTAGATGATATATTTGCTTTTATATCCATGATATATTCTCTCTTAACTGTTGAAATACTATTGAACTGAATTTATGAAGTTTAAATATGAGATATACGTAAACAATAAGCTCTTGTCATAAAAAAGGCTCCTTCTAATCATGATTGTGAGTTAGAACATAAAAAGTTTACAAGTATCTTTCAAAATCCTTTATTATTTGAATTTTGAAAATATATCTGTTATTACTTGTCATCATCAAAAAGGGGGAGATTGTTAGCTCAAGGTTTCTTGTTAATGATTTTGATGATAACTATATAACATTTCAAAATTCAAATCGGAGTTATTTCCTTTTATTTGGTTTTTATTGGTAACGATATAATTCTTAAAAGGAAATAAAATCATAAGAAAAATGCTTTCTTTCTTGTAGGAACCTTTTTCATGAACTTATCTTTTTAGAAATGATTCCACAATGTCTGGAAAGATCTTACTAATTCAAACAAGTAGCTTTAGAAATTTTGATAAAACTTTTCTCTTAACGTCAAAATATTGGAAAATTCCATCAGAGATGATATCGAAGATTTATTAAATACAAAGTTAACTCATAATTAAAATGAAGCAACAACTGGTTAAAGAAAATGTCTACTTAAGGAAGAGCCACTGGATTTACAAACAACACACATATTTGCGAAATACATCAATATTCTTGAAAGTTATAACTATATCAAACTCCTTGTGCCTTAGAAAGTGAAAACACTCTATTGAGAGAGACTATCCCTTTATACATTCTTTGTTGAGAGCTTATAGAAGCTTGTTAAATACTATAAGTGTGGAAGGTCGAAGAACCTTGAAAAATGTGTACTTATGATATTGGAGAGGCTCGGGAAAATTTACTACTTGGAGTTTTATATTGAAGTACTCAAGTCGAATATTTGGGGACTAGAAGTAGGCTTCGTTATAAGCTGAATCAGTATAAATCGACTATGTCACTCTCTCTCTCTCTTAATTTTTAAAATTTTACATTATAGTGTATATGTTTAATTTATACAAGGCTCCTCTACTTTTGGAATAGGCTCCTTCTGTTTTAATATTGCAAGAGGTTTCTTTCGATAATAGGCTCCTATCGTTTTTAACGTTAACCGACTCCTTTAGTTTTTAACGTTAATAGATTCTTTTCATTTCTTAAACATTAACAGGCTTTGTTTGTCTTTAACCTTAATAGGCTCCTTTCATTTTAAGCTTTAACAGGCTTCTTCTATTTACATATTTTTTTGTTGAAATTTAGCAGGTTCTTATCTTTCACTCGAATTGATAGTAACTTGCAATTTTTTCTAAGTCACACACAATTCACCCCCCTCTTGCGTGTATTTACTTTACTTTATCAATTATGTCTCATCATGATCAAATGTTTCAAATTCTCAAATAGTATCTAATGACTCGCAAACCATGTTTTCATTTATAGTAACTACATCAATATCTTTTGCTGCATTCAAATAAATTACAAATTAAAAATGTATAAAATTATTATTTATTATAAATTTGTGATACCTTATACTTATAATATTAAATATGATCAAAATAAGATATCAACTAACTGTCGGTAGATGTTCTTAATCATTCATTGTGACAAATGCATTTTCTTTATAAATCACCTTTTCAAGTTTCTCATAATCAATATTAAGTAATGATAAGTTATTGTTTTTGGGTTAACTTTGGATATAAATCTCTTTAATGTGTTAAAATTTTTATCTAAAATTAATGGACTTGTTTCTTAATTTTTATCAGGTGATTTTGAACATATGGGGGTTGAATTTGAGTCAAAAAGATGTAAAAAAAGTAAAGGCAATTCGAATTTCCAACTGGTAGAAAAGTTTTTGACTAAGCGTGGGCAAATACAAAGGAAAAGTTTATCTCTATAGTTTGAATTGAAAGGAGATTTGATAGACTTAGGATTGTAATTATTTTGGGAATTAAGTTGTTTTCCTTATGTAGGGATTTGCTATTTGATTTCGTGGGGAGTGTATCAGATTAAATAATTTTGAAAAAGGAGGACGACCTCCAATGACAACTTATCATTCATGTTCTTGTTTTCTTTTTAAGAGTTTTTTATTTTTATGAAAAAAAAGGGTAGATATGGAGACCAGACATTCTGCTATTCTTTGGTTAAGTTTCATCACTGTTATGAGTAGCTAAATCCTTCTTCTTGGTTGAAGAAAACCAACGTTATCATCTAGTATGTGTGAGATTTTTTTGAATAAAGTTTATTTCACTGACTAATATTAAGTGTCTTTCACATTACTTTTTATGATTGAATTGATTGATCTCTAAAGTGCGTAACTAGGAATTGATTAATTTAATTTATATCCAGATTAGTAGATTTGACGTTCAATTTTGCTAATCCAAAGTGGCAAAGAAGATTAACATCTTTTATGTTAGGGATTGGAAATTCTAAGAAAGATATTTATCTAGATTAAATACATATCATATGTGTATCGTCTTGCTCACTAATTCTCTTAGTTCTTAAAGCTATTAATTAATCAAACTTAAGATTGTATCTAAGTTGTTGGTTAATAAGAGTGATTAGAATACGTGTTTCCATTCATTTAATCCTAAGAGAGAACAACATTCAATGAGTATTTGTTAATGGATTTAATTTAAATTTAAGTGACCTGAAACCAAGGTTTATTCATTAATTTTCTAGATTTGATTATTTCTGTTTATTTCTAATTTTTTACCCATTTTAATACCTTAGAATCACATTATTTTAAACCTCCCAATTTGTTTTAGTTTTAATTACTGAAACACTTACCAATAGATTCCTCGTGGGAACGATCTCAACTCTTCGCTAACTACATATATCATTATTAGAGTTAGTATTAATTTGGTTACAAGTGACAACATTACCAAATTTTGGCGCCATTATTAGGGAATCTCTTGATGGTATATGTATGTTACTTGAGTAGAAAAAATGACATAATTGCTATTCGATTCAGAGATAGAAAAGACAACCAAGAATTTACAAAAGCAAACAAAATAGAGACAACAAGTGCAGAAGCAAGAAAAGATGGCTGTAAATCATATCCTTTATGAATTAGTTGCCCCTACGGGAGAGGATCCCTACAAGAATTTGAAGGAATTTGATGCGATTTGTATGGGCATGAAGCCTACGAATGTGACTGAGGAGCAAATCAAATCAGGAGCCTTCCTATATTCTCTCAAAGATGATGCTTAAGATTGGTTATATTACTTCGCTGGTGAAAATGTGCAAATATGGGTTGAAATGAAGAGACTATTCTTTGAAAAATGTTTTCAAGCGTCAAAAGCTTCCAATATTAGAAAAGAAATTTGTGGCGTCTGACAACACATGGGTGAGACATTATATGAATATTGGGAAAGATTCAAGAAGCTTCGTGCGAGCTGCCCCCATTACCAAATAAAC
>JAOTAY010000189.1:8411704-8425090 GCA_025629805.1 Erythroxylum baracoense | reverse complement strand
AGACTCACCACTACTATAATAGTAGTCTAGTTTTTATTTTGACTAGTGTTACGACGTGCTGTCAATTTTGGCATCGTTACGGGGGAGTGCAGTGTTTTAGTTTTTTTTTGCAATTTTAATTGGTGTTTTGTATATAGCTGTTCGTAATTGTTTTCATTTCATTTATTTTGTGATCCTTTCATTTTTCTGTTTCGTGTTTGTGAAAAATAATTAATTGAAACAATCATAGATGGAAGTAATTTTTACTTTAAATCTTATTCTCAATTATATAACCAAGGTTGGACTGATCAACTTAACTTCAGTTATAGATGGGATAACCATCATAATTACTTCTATGATAGTTTGCAAGACACACAGTAATTCCTCTATGGACCAGAAGCTTTTTGTTACAACTCAGGCACATCTTTGAAAGAATTTATGAATGTTGTGATTACTAATAATCTCCAATTTCAATAGAGCCTACAACAGTAATTGCAACAATTCTAGCAGGAAATGAGGCACACAACGTCTGGAAACCAAAACGTGGCAAGCCAAATGGGTGAGATGGAAGCGAGGATCGACTACCTAGAATCACAAATAGATGAGGAGCAGCCATATTAACTCGAGGTATACACAATGGATGTTAGTGTGGAAACCTTACACAGTGAAGAGGAGCTTGAGAATTTTAAGGTCAATCCTTAACGAATTGCTTGTGTTGAAGAAGTTGAGGAGGAGCTCGAGGCAAAAAAAGCTATATCTTTTAGCTCGAAGGAAAATAGTGAGTTCTATTTTGTTGTTGAGAATGAATCTTTATTTTTACCTAACTGGTTAGAGAAATTAAACAAGGTGGAAAAAGGTGAAAAGACATTCGAGATCTTTTAAAAAAGCATGGCCTTAGTAGAGATCGAAAGTCTAAGAATAGGGAGGATGCTAAACAGGAATGATGATCAATTAAGGCCCTATCTAGAACAATCTCACATGGAAGCGGCAGTAACTGTAATACCTGAAGATCACAATTTTGTCACGTGAGGAGAAGGAGTCGAGCCAGCGACTTTAAACAAAGGCACTTCTTAGGAGACAACCAAAGGGAAGTAAATTTCTTTTCTTTACATTTTTGCATTTCTTTTTATATGCATGTGTGTTATTTATTAGTTTGCTTCTTGATTATTTTAGTTTTCAATCAAAATGAGAGAAATAATAAAAAAACAAAACAAACATTTTCTCTTTTCTATTGATTCTAATACTATATATCCATGATAAAAGAATGAATTAACTAGAAAATTTTATAACAACTTTAGCATGTATTTTTACTCTTGTGATTGGTCAATATGCATTATCTTTAAAAGAGTAGTGACTGGTGGTAAACAAAGCTTGGGAGATTTTAAGCCTTATTTGACTGACACATTCATATCAGTCTCATTGTCTTTTAATAATGTGTGACTTTCATGACATGTACATCCTAATTTTGCTTTGAATTTTTATTCGACACCACATTTTTATCACATGCATTATCATGAAAATGATTAGACATTCTTTATTTTTTTGAACTACATTAGCCAAATAACCTATCCTATTGATATGGTTTTTCCCTTGTTAACCCCCTTTGAGCTATATAGCTTTCTTTTTGTATAAACCACACTTTATGTTTTTAAAGTTAACCAAATGTCTTACACAAGTTATAAAGCTAGTGGAGCATTTGTAATTGGTGAGTTTGTGGATGTACAAAAGTGTAAGTATGGGGGTGTACATATGTGTGGGTTGGTTAATGTTGAGATGTTTTGTTATGTCTTATCATTGAAAATCCCATGTTATTGTAGTTTCTTTTAATGTTAAAAAAAGAAAAGAAAGAAAGAAAAGATAAAAGATAAAAGCACATGAAAAGAAAAGAAAAGAAAAGAAAAAGAAAGAAAAAGAAAAAGAAAAAGAAAAAGAAAAAAAGTTTGCATAAATGTATTGAGGAGGAAGTGCATATGAGTTTGCAAAGTTATTCATAATTAATGCATCTTCCTAGAGTTGTAACGAATGTGTTATTTGAGTATGTTAAATATGAGGTAGATGTTGGCTTGGAAGGTTCACTCTTGTGATTTCAATATATTGTTGGCATAAATTGTATAAGTGACTCTTTGGGATTGGTATATGCTTCATATGTCTTGTCTGTGAGAGTAGAATAGGGTTGTCAAATATAAATGTTGCATTCGTCATAGTTGACAATACCTAGTCTTTTATGAGTGTTTCTTTGTTTCACTAGCTTAATGGCTTTCATGCTACTTGAACCAACTACATCTTACCTTACCTTTGCTCACATTACAACCTTGAAAAGTCCTTTAATCCATGATTGTACATGTGAACAGTAGCCATAGAGAAATGAAATGATATGCAAAATTATGGAATGACATGATCATGAATAGTATTGAGTATACCTACGGATATATTTAATTAAACCCATTTTTTGAGTCTACCATTAGATTGCTCAGTTTTTGAAGATGATGAATATCGATTGATCATGAGTAAAAGCTTACAATGTTAATTTCTAGCTATGCTTGTTGAAAGTCATTCATCTATGTTTATAATTATGTATTCTTGGAATATACAGGAAATGAGTCAATGTTTTTGGGTCTTTGAGCATAATTTTCTTGTTTTGCCCGAGGAAAACCAAAAACTAAGTGTGGGAAAATTTGATAGGTGCTTAATTGATTATGAAATTATTCCATAATACTCAGTGATTATTGACATGAAATTGTTTAAGGTACTTACTTTAACTCATATATGATTTTAAGTACAATTCAGAAGCAAAGAAGATAAAGTGAGTTGAAAGCTGTATATTTAACGATTTTTTGAAGATTAATTTTTGCTTGTCTTTATGGAGCAAGAAGAAGAAAAATAAAGACAAGAAAAAATAGTTGAAAACACAAAGAAGATGAATCAAAGTGGCTCATGGCAATGCATGTTTCATGCAAAGGTACAACACCAAAACGACATAAGGAAATGGAGAATATTCAAGGTAGTAGGTTAGAAACATAAAGGAAATGACAACGAAGAGACATCGCAGCTGGGGTTGCAAACGATAAGTTTCAGGTGGCTGCTAGAAGGAGGACAAAACGACACTACTGTAAAGCAAGAAACACGTCTGTGTAACACAGACAAGGAATGCATTCAAGAAAAGACACAAGTGAGGCATGAATAGTAGCATGGCCAAACTGTATTAATTCGTCACATTAGTGAATAGTAGGAAAAAATAGAACATTAGCAAATAGAGAGAGGAGGCACAGTGAAGAGGAGCAGCTAGGGGTTTCAAGTAGGGTTGTTTGACTGGGGCTAAAGCATTTTATTTGGATAGACCATGAAAAGCTAAATTCACGACGTCAGTTTGGAGGTTACATCGATGTCGACAACCTGGGTTAACTGTATTTCTTTGTTTTTTTTGCTTCTTTCTCTCATTAGAAATTGATTATGTTATCCTATGTTAATTGATTTGGGTTTTGTGTATAGATAATCATACTTTCGTTATTGTTCGGTTATTTTGTGTATGAACTCATTGGGTATTATAAAAGGATGATTTTAATGCATTCATTGAATCGTTTAGTTACAAACCCATTACTAGAATTTCGATATAATCCGGAATTGTTATGTTGAAATTCGTGTGTAGCGACTAATGATTCGTAATCATTAGTGATAACAAGACCCAGGTTAAATGGCGCATCATATGTAGTTGTTGCCTTGATTAATCGATTTTCCTAGTTCATAATGCTATTGCTTAATTAAATCTAGAGATCGTATCCTAAGTTATTCAATGGTTAGGTTTAATTAACGATCATATTTTGATTAAACAAAACTTAAGGAAAAACTCGGGTTAATTATTAACCTACAATTAATAGTTGCTAGGAGAGGTTAGAAAACAAAAAAATCTATAAAATATGTTTAGTTAAGGTGTAGGTCAAGATTGAACAAAAGAACCAGGTCCCTATCAAATTCTCCACTTTTATCATTTTTTGCATGCTTTCTTTAATTTTTTTATTAGTCTAGTTTCATTTTATTTTCTTATTTGAAAAATCCAAAACCAACCCCCCTAAACCTAAACTCCGATTAATTTCATTTCATAAACTTTACACATACTCTCTGTGGGATCGACCTAGACTCACCATTACTATAGTAGTAGTTTAGTTTTTATTTTGATCAACGTTGCGACGCGTTGTCAAGTATACATTGAAACAAACAATTTGTTCAATTGGTTTGTAAGATTATATCCAACGCTTTGGATAAGTCATAAACTTTTATTACCCAATTTAGTTCTAAACTAAATGGATAATACATGCTTCAGGTAAGCATCACATCCTTAAATCATTGACTTTGACTCTTTTAAAGACTTAGCATTTCATATTTAATATGAAATCATACTAATTAATTCAATTAGAAATATTAAAGGTAAGTTATTATACTAGGCATAGTTATCAAAAAAAATACTATTACATCATACAATATCTCATATTGTATTTTTCCTCTTTATATGAATCCATACTCTTATGAAATTATTTGTGATAGTATTCACTAGAGAATCTCATTCCCTATAGATAACCAAAATTTCCAAACTTACCACAACAATCTCATAAAAGTGCTTCAACATTCTGAATGCTTAATCTCTATTTAGATTTAAATAATTTGAACATTTCAAAATTTTAGATCAATATTTAATTTAATACATATGAATATATCAGATAAATTCATTAGTGATATAATTAAATATAAGTATAATCCTTCTATGAATTGTTATTCCATACATCATATGTATAAATTTAACAATTCAACACTATCATCATCCTTTCACCAAAGATTGATTTGGTTGTTCTTTAACTTAAAAAGTTTCACAACTTTCATACAATATCAAAAGGATACACATATCCTTATTTGTAACTTCATGATTCTCATTATATTGATTTAACCAACATTACATAAAAGTATAGTCTCAACTATTCAACCTTTTCTTCTTGCCATTTATGTTAAGCATAAGCTTTCTTTAATCCAGCACATACAAACTATTTGCATAAAATTAGATCAACTACTTTTACTTGACAATTTATTTCTTATGATGCTTTAAATGTTATAATAATGTTGAATCTAAATTCAGTATCAAATACTCGTAAGCATGAACTAGAAATATATACAATCTCTATCGTATCACATATAGACAGGAAAAGTCATGCAATCATTTTCTTCTTATGATAACTATTATCATACTATAGTTAAGCCTTTAATTATAATCCACAGTCATGTTTTTATGAGACTAAATTAAGTGGAACAATTCTATCAAGGTACTACACCTTTTGGCACAACTCAACGCAACCTTTTGCATCTTGCTATCATGGTGTTGACACACACATCTTACCTGTTGTCTTCAAAGTTTATGACATTAGTCAAATCAAAATGTCAATACATTTTTTCATCTATATGATTTTGCCATATCTCTAAAGCCTTATCACCGAATCCTTAATATGGATCATTAAAAAATTGCATAATTGGCATATAATTTTTCTTTTCTAACTTTGAGGACTCTTCTTAAAAATAATCCTATGCCCAACAAAATTTGGTTCACTAACTCTTAGTATAAGGTAAATTCTATTCAGAACAAAAATAAATGTAAGAAAGCAAGTAGTTAATTATATTCCATGACTACCAAATGAGATTAGGAATTTAATCATGTATTTGGTTACTTTTATTATTTCATTTGAAGTAATAGCTCTCACTACTATTTGAAAAGATTACTCTAATTTAATTAAGAAACATCTTTCTTAATTACTTAAGAAAACACTTTTATTAATTTTAAGAAGTCTAATTAATTAATTTCAATCTAATTAATCAATAAAAATAATTACTTTAATTTTAAAATAAAGATCTTATCTTAATTAATATAATCTCATTATATTGGTTATCTAACGTATTCTAATTATGAGACATAACTCTTTTAAATATTTGCTTGATTTTATTTATTGATTTGATAAAATAAATTAAAAAATAATCCTAATAAAATCAACCTTTTGAAAAAAATTCAAACAATTAGAAAATATTTTTAAAATTTATTAGGGATTTAAATTAATTTAATCTCAGTTAAATTAATTTAATTAAAATTAAGCCCTTTAAATCATAAAAAACCTAACTAAAAAGGGTGGGAAATAGTGTGGCACGTACTGTCAACTTCTGCACGCGCCTGGTCAACTGAGGTTGTTAATTGGCACGTGTGCTTCGGTTACCCAATGTGGGGCATATATCGTTTTCTCAATAGGGATGTCAATTTTGGTTTGGTTGGCTCGACCTGATTTTAGTCCAGGTTAATCGGGCCACGTACGTGCCAAGCTGTGACTCAACCGTTACTTCAAAAACGATATCATTTTGTCAAAAATGACGTCATTTTTTACATTTTTAAAAAAATATATACAGTGGACTGGATTGGTCGAACCTATCTGTAGGCCATCAGGCCATGGGCTAACCTATCCCGTTATGTCGGGCCATGGGCCACCTAGCCCATTATCAACCAGGAGTGACCCGAGCTCGAATCAGTCCATTAACATTCCTATTTCTCAAAACTGTGGTTGCTTCTGTGCCGCCACCAGCTTCTCTCCATGTTGCCGCCCTCTGCTGATCTTCCTCACCCTACTTCTACTCTTCGCCAATTGTGTTTTGGACCTCCATCGCCACGGTGGTTGACATAAAGCACCATGCTTCGATTATGTTTGTGGGTGATTTAAATGCCTTACATCATCAGTGGTGTCGTCACTGGTTCACAACTGAACCAATGGCAATTTCCCACTAGATTGAACGCATCATCAATGATGGTTCGTCGCTGATGTTCTAGTACACACATGCATAACAAAAACCGCAGGGAAAATCAAAGCAGAAAACATGGTTCAACACATGCAATATACATGACTTATTCCTAAGCCAATTTCCAGAATAAACAATCATAAAAGAAGTTGCATAATCTGAGTTTTCCTTTTAGGGTTCCAGAACAACTAAGGCAGAAGCAATTCTAGAAATCGCAAAAACAAAATCTTAGAACATAGAATAAAAGACATGCATTCTGAATTTTAGAAGTGATTGTTTCCAAAACCAAAAGGTAAAAGGAAGCATGCGGTGAGACAATCCAAAAGCAGAACATGGAGCAGATAGAAAATGCTTAAACAAATTTCCAGAACAGATAAAATCGCGTAATCTGTTTCGAGTTTAATAAAACCTAAAGCATTAATTTTCATCGAATCAATAACAATCAAGCAAATTTAATCAAATTATAAAACTAAAATATAGCATTGATAACACTGTAGGAAAATCGAGCCGGGATTCGATTCCAACTACAACAGAATAATTACAAAAGTTTTTTGTAATTTTTTTATTTCCCAAAACTAAGATCTCTTTAATTCTATAAAATGATTAACACATAAATTATAATAAAGCATGAAACAAAATTTGTAATATATTCTGAAGCTTGATCTTTACTCTGTCGTATTACTCAAACCGTTTTGGAAACCGATTTATCTCAACTATCTTAGCTGCATAAATATCCGACCTCTAATAGTATCTATAGAATAGGCTAGGAAAATTTTGGAATTCTTACAAAAAATGTTAAGCAAGAAATGCTAGCTCCATTAGGCAATGTTTCGATTAGTCATATAGCATAAAATTAAAGTCTACTATATTTTGAGTCCAATCATATTAATTTTCTACCATTAGCTATGGATTTAATTAATGATATTTGTAAACTATTTACAAAATGTCATTCTACCTTGGCCAATGATTTCCTGAATCAATACTAATCGAGAACAACGAAATATTCTTCCTAATTAGTTTAGGGTAATGAATTCTATCTTAATCATACAACTACCTCAATATAGTTTATGCTATATCCGATGACTACTAATTAAATAACCCATAGTTAAGTAAGTCATAAGTAGTATCAACATATAACAGTCTCTATACAAGATAATTTTGGTAACCTCAAGTCAAAAGATCATTTATATAATTATCTCAATGAAAATTTTCACAAACATACAAGTAATGTTGAAAATGAATTTCTCATATCGAGTCTATTTAATGAACTTGTTCTTTAACAAGTACTCACACGTTTATTTAAGTATCTTTATATTTTACCCTATGAGATTAACTACTTCCTTCATAAACAAAAGGTATGCTAAGTCTTTTTACATTCCATTAATGTTGACTAAGAATAATTTAGGAATAATGTATAAATGAAATATGAATCTCATAATTATAATTTCATTTGCAACGTACAATTATCTAATAGACTTTATAATATATATCTAAACATATACAAGATAAAGAACGTCTTTAAATAATTGTCACTAAATTACGACCAAACTGATTAGCTATAGGGCATAAAGGTTTAGAATACCAAGCTTAGGAATGATGCTTTATTTGCGTGCTTGTTCCAATAAATAGATAACACTTGATAAGCACTTCATTTCTAGATGATTAAAGACAAACATTCAGAGAACAAAAATTTCCAGTCCCGTGCTAAGTTAAAAGTTTGACGCTTTAATATTAAAGGAGTTTAACATTCTGCAAATTCTGGGAACTTACTTAAATCTATCAAAACTCGTGCGGTTTTTTCTTCTTAGGATCGTTTTAAATGTGTTCTTAGGACCTGCAATAAAGCTGCACTTCAGCTGTCAGTATTGATCGGGTCTTTGTCTTAACCTACTTTTTGGACTTCAGATTTATCTATAGTTCTTTGTTCTTCCTAAAATTGTACGTTCACAAAAAATTATAGAAGAGACAAGACAACCGATATTGATTTGCCTATTGATTGTGACTAGTTTTAAAATCGCTAATGGTGTTTGGTGATGACTTTGCACGTAGAAAATCTTCCTACCTAACTAAAAAGCGAAGGAGACATCACAATTATCTGAACATGAGGATATTGAAATATAATCTTTAGTCACAATCCTTAATATTTAATTAGATTGCTACATTTGTCTTATGATTTCCAGCAGCAGCTAAACGTGGTCAACATCAGTATGAATTATTGGTAGTACGAGGGATCATCTATGTCATATTTGTATTATTGCCAAATCTTATTATATATGTATGCTTGATTCGTTGGGTCGCCAAATCATAATTGGTAGGCACTAAGCAATGACGAAATGCCACATTTTACTTTACGAACAGGTCATTTGCTTTATATACGGGTCTTGTGTTGGAAATTTGGGTGAGATTCGCAAATGTGTGTACTTCTAAGTTTGATTTTTTTGAAAGTTAAGTTCATTTTAGATTTTATAATATAATTAATGCATAAATACGTTAACACATAAATAATAAGTTTATATCTTATTATGTAACTTGATTAATTTTTTCTTGAAGTTTCCCTCGAATCCCTCTTGAAAATGATTCATTGAAACTATTGTAGTTGCACATGTTTTTAGACTCTAATAATATTCACACCAACATGTTGAGTAAACTCCACGAAGTAGTATAGATAGAGTACATAAGAAGAACAAGCTCTTTTAGAGTTTAAACATATTTATAATAAGATTTGTACCTTTTAATAATTTAACTAAAAAAATCTAAATTTAATCAAACTTTAATTAGAATTAGAATTAATTATAATTATATATTTGTTGGACCTAAATAAGATCTAACATGTCATATTGATCCTTATTTATTAAATATTTTATATTAAATTTAAAGTTTCTCAAACTTAACAATTGATTCCAACTAAATTAAATTACTTTTTTCTCACCAAATGTTCTTTATGTGTGACCTATTAGTTTTTTTAAATATGTTAACAACAGATATAAATTATAAACCTATATCATATTCAAGATTAAATAAATTAAATCTTTTAATTTATCTTTAATTATCATATATATATATATTAAATTTGGCATCTAGCAACACTTTATGATCACATAAGTATTTCATATTAATTTCATATCTACACAACCATGTTAAGAGAAATCTACAAGTTGTTGATAGCATGCATAAAGTACAAATATTTCATATTAATTTCTTAAAATGCTTGTAATTATGGATTTTAATTATATATTTGTGTTTTGTGGAGTAAATTGCAGATTTGGATC
The DNA here is from genome assembly GCA_025629805.1 of Erythroxylum baracoense. Lineage (NCBI taxonomy): Eukaryota > Viridiplantae > Streptophyta > Magnoliopsida > Malpighiales > Erythroxylaceae > Erythroxylum > Erythroxylum baracoense. The sequence continues at coordinate 8,415,029 of JAOTAY010000189.1, read as the reverse complement.
AAAATATGCTTAAAAGTACAAATTTAACAAAGAAGAATAAAGATGCAAATTTTGGAAAAGAATGAAACCATGTAGAAGAAAAGTTTCAAAAGAGGTCTAAGCAGAAGATGTGCCTTAGCCTTAGTTTATTAAATATATAAGACTTTTTTAAGGTTAGTGAGTCCTAATTATTTCTACCTCTATTTTGCTATATATGTAGAAGTTATGTTTACGAAGGACTTGTTTTGATAGGACGATCTCAATAGAATTGAGACTTACTAGATTTAGTCTTAATCTTAACTTTTATCTTTTTTTAAGAAGATTAGACGGGGTTTTAAGATTTTAAAAGGAAGCAGGCGTAGGAGGTACTCATCTATCCATTCCTCTCAACTTAGTTCATCTTTTATTTTTTTTTCCAATGTTCTTATCATAATACTTTATTTTTCTTTTATCTTGTCTTTAAGAACCATTTGCAACTAAACTCCCCTTTATTTTAGCCAAAGGATAATTGAAGTTTGATTATTTAAAAATTGAGAGGTCTAATTGTTCTTCTTCACTCTTGTGTTCTTTAGTATTTATATATATTATGAGATTATTATTGTTTTGTTTGATTGATCAAAAAAGGCCTATTGTTTAATTATCAATATAATATATTGCCAGTTGGAGCAATTCCTAATTGTTTGATTATTTTAATGTTTAGTGGTTAAATAATAGGGTTTGATATAAGATATTCTACTCATGTTATGTAGATATACAATCTAGTCTAAATAAATTAAGCATGTGTCTTTCTTAGCTAGAATTGGTGGTCTCTCTAATTTTTAATGTTATTAATAGATTAAATCCTAATAACATGTTTAGTGTTGTTTGTTGATAAGAGAATTAATCAAAGAACTTGTTTTGGTTAGCGAGGAAGTAAGAAGAGATAAATTGTTTGAACTTGTTAACAACTACAACTAGTTTGTTAAGAAATATAAGAGTTTATATTTGCGTCAATGATCAATTCAAAGAATCAATATTGAAATTATACCCAGGGCTAGATATTTGTTGTTATTTGAGTTCAATAAATTGTATTGTTGATTACGTTTTTTGTCTTTTTCAATTTTTGTCCTAAAATCTCCCGCCCTTTATTTTGTTTTGTTAAGTTGGAAAAGGAAATAAACTTTACCAGTTCTAGTGGATTTGATCCTACTCATCGCTATATACAAATTTGTTTTTTCTTTATTAGAGTAGAATTATATTTGCTAGTGGTGTAGAAAGGTTAGGACAGAAGTACTAACTCTTTTAAAACTTTAGCTAATTTACAACGGAGTTTGGACCTTTTAGTAATTCAATTGAAATAAATTCTAATTTCAATTAAACTTTAATTATAATTACAATTTATAATTAAATATTATTTATTTAATGTTTCATATTTAATCTAAAGTTCATGATATTTGACAATTAATTCTAACTTAATTAAATTATTTTTCTCTGACTAATTGTCCTTTATACATGACCTATTAGGTTCCTAAATATGTTGGCAATTTATCAACATTATGAATATTATACCAAACTTGGTATCAAATTTGATTCTATTATGGTACGGTATCGGTACTAATAAATATCAGTATTGTTTTGAATAATTTTTAAAATTATAAAATAATTTCTAAATTGTATGAAATTGTAAAATAATCTCTCAATATATTATGTTATACAACTTTTTTTACTTTATTTCAATCATTTCTTAACAAATCATAATAATATAAATTTGATATAACAAATATTTTTATTAATAATTTTCACATATTTTTTGTATATTTAAATAAATTTAATTCAAATGTTATCCTTGCATTTTTCAAAAAGTATCATAAATTTTTGAAAATTTATAATTCTAACCAGTATTTGACTTAATAGATACCAACCTAAAGAGCCTGTATCGATCAGTACTAGAGTTCAGTATAAAAACTTTTTTTGGATACCAGTTTAATATCAATCAATGGGTACGATATTCTAAACAATGCAATGTATATATAAATTATAAATCTAAATTATATTGAAGATTAAATAAATAAATTTATTGTTAAATTTTAATTTAAAAATTTATGTCTACAGCATGTAGTAGCATATAGTGAGCTCTGAAATATTAAGAACGTTAAAGTAGATTTGATGAAACTTTTTTAGCATAATTTTTTCTTCTTTAATCCTTTTAGTATATAATATTTCGATTATATATAAAGCATGGAATTAATTCTAATTTATTTAAATTCAATCATGATAGTTCTCAATCATTAATAATTAATTTTATTAATGACATCTAAAAACTATTTTTCAAAGTATCATTCTATATCTACCAAGGATTTCTCGAATTAATATTATTCAAGAACAATGGAACATTCTCTCTAATAACTTTAGGGTGAAGAATCATATATTAATCATTCATCTACTTCTATAAAGTTCATACTATATCTAACGACTATAGATTGAGCTACCTAACTAGAATTGTTCTTAAGTAGCATCAAAATATAACAATCCTTGTATAAGATATTTTGAAGATCTCAAGTCTAATGATTACTCATATAATCATCATAATAAGAACTTTTACAGAGATACAAGTAATATTTTAAATCAATTTCTCATGTAGAGTCAGCACTACAACAAATAGGACATTTAGCGATGAAATTTAACGTCGCTAAAGAACAAAAAATCGTCGCAAATACTCATATGCGACAAAAATATATCGTTGTCCAAATCGTCGCTGAATCCCGATAGCAAAACAACATCCTCGACGTTTTTATAAAGTCGTCACTAAAACATTTTTTCGATAAAGAGAGTTCATCGCTAATAAGTATAACCGACAATATTATAAAACGTCGTGCATAACTATGTGCAACATTTATTTTTCGTAGATTAAAATTTTTAGTGACGAAAGGCTATTCGTAGTTAACTGTTTTTAGTGACGATTTAATTTTAGTAGCAGAACATTTTTAACTACGAAGTTCCTGTTGTAGGGAAATATTTTTAGAGACATTCTGTAAATGTAGGTAAAAACTTTTTGTAACGAATTAGGTTTTGCTAGCTAATAGGTTTTTGTGACGATTTTGTTTTTGGTAGCAAAATACTGTTAACTACTATTATGTTGTTGTAGCGAAAGACTTTTAGCGACATTCTATATACGTAGCTAATGAGCTTTTGTGACGAAATTTTTTGGTAGCTAATAGTATTTAGTGACAAAAGTTAATTTTGAATTAATAATTATTATAATTGTTAAAAACGAATTATTATTTTTCCAATTTTAAGACTTTTGTGACGAATTTGTTTTGGTAGCTAATATTATTTAGTGACAAAATTTAATTTTAAATTTAATTAT
>JAOTAY010000189.1:8360930-8394628 GCA_025629805.1 Erythroxylum baracoense | reverse complement strand
ATAAAGAACACCATCCAAGAGTTAGAAAAGAAATTGATGTTGACGTCAGATGAGCTTGGTGAAGCTAGAATGAAATTGGTAAGTACTGAAAAGGGATTGAGAATGTTGAATGGAGGCACAGAAAAGTTAGAAAAGTTGATCGAAATTGGTAAGGTTAAAGGAGATCTTCAAGATGTTGGTTATAAAGGTGAGTGCTCGAAGGTGAATGAAGAAAAAAATTGATATGTCCAAATCAGCCTAAGAGGTAGAAGAATCAAAAAAGAATTAAAGATTTGTACCTACGTGTCATTTTTGCAGAGTTATTGGGCATATAAGGCCAAGATGTTACCAGTTACTGCAAATGTTATTTCAAAGAAGCCAAAGTCAAAAAATTCTACATCTCTCACATAAATTTTAGAATCAGCCTTTAGTACCGAAATCCACTTGAGTTAGAAAGGGTGAAGTACAAGTACAAAGACGTAGTGAAGGAAAAACAAGAAAGTGTCCAGATTCACAGTTAGTTACTACTTATGAAGTAACTGCTCAAACTGAGGATAAGTCAGTTACTTCAGATAAAGAAATCAATCAGACAGTTGATGACCGAGATAATGTGATGAGAAATAAGCCCAAGTTTGAATTTTTTCGAGAGACACAGGGATTGTATTCTTTACTTTTTAAAATTTTTTTTTGTCTAAAAAAAAGTCAAAAGAAAGGAAAATGAAATGTAAAAAAATTGTCTTCTTTAGTTTTTATCTTGTTATTGTCGTCCCATTTTTTTAGTAGTTTGTATTGTGATTTTTATTTGGGTCCACCGAAGACGCTTCAGCTCTCTCATTAGTATGGGTCTCTCTCTCGAGTATCTCTCTCTCTTTGGGCATATCTCTCGAAATTTTGAAAAATGGTAAATTGTCATCTTGGCGTGCTTATGATTCTTTCGCTACAGCTATTGTTGATTCATGTGATTATATGGTTTGACACTGTTTTGTTCCAAGGGGGAGACATCAGATTGCTTTTGGAGATTGTTCAATCCAGGGGGAGATTTTAAGGTACAGCGTGACTATTAGTTTTGCTTTTGGGCATCTTTTGTCCCAAGGGAGAAAATTTTGGATGATTGAATAATTGTGAGATTATTGTTTCTCTGGACGTTTAAGAATTTTATGGATGCTCTTTGGAACTTGATATTTGATTAAGCAGGAGTTCTTGGATTGTAGATTCAACTTCTATATGCCCAATTATGAGATTTAGGGAGAGCTTTGTATTTATGACAAATATGCCACAAAGGGAGAGATTGTTAGATATATGTTGAATATATTTATTTATTTTATTTTGACATATTTTTATAAATTGGACTTATCAGATTTTTTTTGGATTATCTTTGATTCAAAAGAACTAGTTGAATAATGTTCTAGATAGAATAAAATTCTATCTTGGATAGATGTGTATTTGTTGAAGAATATTGCAGAAAAAAATCTAGGTTGAATTAAATGGAATTACATGTATGAAGGAGTCAAGGGTATTATGGTAAGTTTCTTTGTGGATTAAAAACAATCTTTCTGAATCTTTTGATAACACTTAGAAGAGTAAAACAAGAGAAAACCTACAGCTTATTTGTAGGCATGTGCGTGTGTCCCTTATTGGGTATGTTCTTTTTATTTTTCTGAAAAAGAACTACAGCTGACTTTTGCTTGGTGGTGTGCGTGAGTGTGTGACCCACGGCACGGCTAATGTTTATGTGATTGGAGTGTGGTCTTCATTATTAGAGCCGCGTATGTAGATATTATGGGATAAGTGAATTAGATGGTGTTGCACCATTACGAGATAAGTGAACCAGGTGGTGTTGCGTCAGTTGTTTAGTAAGCGATTAATTGAATTTTTGAAAAACATAGTTGAAGGGGTGTTGAGATTTGCGTGACCCAGCTCTTGCGCAAACAATCCATTATTACTTGATGAAGGTTTTAGCTGGGTATTTAATTAACTGGTTAAGCGTGATATCTATTTAATTTGTTGGAGGCTAAATTAAGGAAGATTTGTGGAGTGGCTCTTGGGTGGACTACTTTCCTATTATTATTGCGACAACTTCCAGATTTATTTCAGTGGAGCTTAATTTTTTGAAAAGTTGTTTATTTCTTTTGTTTCAAGTGTTTTCGTTTTTGTTTCTAGTTATTTTAATCACTTGAGTTGCTCGTTAATTATTTTTATTAATTGTCTTTCATTAAGAGTAGTAGAGAAAAATCCTCTGACGAGGTTAACATGAGTTGGTCGTATTATTGAGTGTGAAATTCTTTCACGGGAAGTGAGGTTGAGAGATAATGTCAAGGGTTGAGTGGTGTCGACTCAATAAAACCTTGGGTAAATCTATTGTACTTCTGTAAAAGTTATCAAGCTGGGTGAGGGCTCTGCAAATGTAAGAAAGTTGTGCCGAACTGCGTTACCCAATTTCTAGTGTTGATTTATTTTTGGTTCTTTTAATTTTTCTAATTTTATTTGTTTGTTAGGAACAAATCAGAAAGTTTGCGAAACTACTACCCCTATAATTTTTCACATAGGTTGGATCCGATTGACTTCAAATCATGATTGATCACTTCATTTTTAAGAAGCTAGGAATGCAAACGACTTCAATTCAGATAGCCATCGGAACTGCACGAGGAAACCAGCGAGAAGTAAGAATGTGGAAGGAATGCCAGGGAATAATTTTAGAATTAATTTAATTTTAAGATTTTTGTACATTAACATATTTTTAAGTTATTAAATAATAAAATTTAAATTTGTCACAACTATTTATTTAATACAAACATAAAAATTTATCATAACTCATCAAATCATTCAACATAACAAAACATTTAATATCAAATAATTTTTATTATAAATTAAATTTTGAAAAATTTTAGCGTCTTTTTTAAAATTTAAGTTATTATTATAAAATTAAGTAAATTTTGATTTTTTTCACAATTAACCTTTTTACTAATCAGAACTTATTGTAAATGACATGCCAATCCTTAAAATATTTGTCCCGAGCAATCAAAGAATTGGAAACTAAATTAAAATGGGTTCAACTTAAAAAGAGTATATTTACCAAGGTGAGGCCAATTCACGGGACTTTAAATCATTAATCAAATAATTTCCGTCAACTCATTCGAATTACAATTTTAGACATATCCGCAAACACCAATTCAAGTTCACGTATCCTTTGTCCAACCGGTGAGCTATTTGTTTAGCACTAATATGATTATGCCGCCAAATTTTTGAAACTCAAAATGTAATTGTTATTTAACGCAGTATATATTTGAAAGTCTTGCATCTTCGAATTTATTTTTTAAAATGAATAACTTAACAACCATCTTATGTTTTGAGTCACGGTCAGTTCTGCGTCGAGAGTATGTACTTGAACTTATTTGTGAAGAATATCGTTCTACTTTGGATTCCTATTTTCATTATAGAAACATAAGTCATAATTGGAGCATTCATCAAAATTGGTAATATCTAATATTTGGATCCGCGCTCAACATCCTAAAAAGAAAGAATACTTTTATTGTGCCGATTATAGTGATCATATCATTCTACATCATCCTTTTTATGTATGATATGGAGAGAGAAGCCGATGACAACCTAGGAGAATCATTACATGGTGTTGAAAATAATTAGTTTTAATGTTTGTTACTAACGATTATTTACAGACTGACTTAATTAAAATTTTTGGGCATTATCACATAGTTAAAAGTCTATTTAATAAAGGAAATGACATAGATATCATAAATTTCTTAAATATAACCATATAAAATTTTTAAATAATTAAATTAAAGATATTTTTATTATAAAGTAAGTCTTATCAATTGTAATTTTTTCAAATATTTTCAAGAAATTTATTATATTCGGGATATAATTTTTATAAATTATACTATAATAATTATTTTGCTTAGTATATATCTAATAGAAAATATTTAAATATGATTCAATAAAACTTAAATACTTTAAATTTAAAAAATAAGTATTAAATACTTTAACGCCTAATAATGCTTAATTAATTTGAGATTTCTAACTCTAATTGTTAAATAATTATTATTTGATTATTAAATGATGCAAATTATTTTTCATAAATTCTTTCCAGCAAATATTTTTTACCATATAAAGCTCAGATCCACCAAACATCACTCTTTAAAACAAACACATACAACAAATTGAGAAAGCAACTTCTAAAGATGCAAAATTGAAGGCCGTCGTAGTAAGTAAACAAACAGTTGGAATAGAAAGAGAGGGAGAGAGAGGAATGAAAGGTTCAACAATGTCGGTACCAATTCAGTCAACATGCAGATGGTCACTCCACAGAACAACCAACCCCATACCTGCACTGATTGTATCACGTTGTCTCTCCTTCTCCTCCTCTCAGATATCTGTTTCAAAACAAAATCGCCACATTGTTCTCTCTTTACAAGGTCATTTCGCGGTACCTCTTCTTCCTTTCGCAGTAGTCCAAATCCGATAGTCCCATTGAAAAAACCACTGCACTTGGTGACTTGGTTGTGGAGAAATAAAACGAGTGAAATTGGTGGTGATTATCATGAGACTGAAAGCGAGGAATATTCTGTAAAATATGTCCAACCCGAATCGTCTAAGAAGAAACAAATTGTGGGTATCAACTTATTTGGGATGGAATTCTTCTGGAAAGGAATTTTGTTTGCCACAAGGAAACTTAGGAGCATCGGTTTGCTCAATCTCATTACCATTTTGGAAGGTAAGTTTACTTCCTGTTCTTTGTGATTTCCATGAATCTTCTTCGGAGAAAACTTCCATACGTGCATGACAATATCCACACACCAAAAAACATCTTCCTTGAAATCATATCACAGATTAAATACCATACATTGAACACCCATGACTTTTCCAAGTTAACAACTTCTTTCAGTTTCAACAACCGTAGACCCATCCGTTCTTTGCTTCCAAACACCTTAAATCAATTTGGGCTAATTTCCAGTTTGCCTCCTCTGAGTGGTATGGCACTGCTCTGACGAATAATTGCTCGAATAACATATTTAGGCTACATTACACACCGCGCATTGATGTAATTGATGTAACCGTCACAAGGTTAGTGTTAAAAAACAGATAGCCCTATGTTGACCAGCCACAAATCACCATTAAGTATTATTATACTACATGGTGTTTTGTTTAGCGACCCAATATGTTGATGGTGGAAATGCTCGAGCCATTGATGTCATGTGGATCAACTTGACGAATTTCGTGCCTAATTTAACATAAAAAAACTTTTCATTTCATTTCAGGTCTTCTCCTCTTCTTTGTATCTTTTACTAATATATATTAATTTTCTGATATAACCCTTGAAATACTTGGCAAAGTTCTTGAAATCTTCAACTGCCATCTAACCCTGTTTAGATTATCTTTTCCATTTATATTTGAAGCAAAAACCGATGTTATGAAATAAAAACTGCACTGATGAACGAATTTTCTCGATAAGCAATTTTCTTTTTCAAGTCAATTTTAGTCCCAAAATCATTATAAAATCTTAGAATTTGATACAAATGTAAGATAAAAAAAAAAGTCTAATGACCATCATTTGATGGTTATAGTGATCACCACTACATAAATAATAAAAAGTTATTTTATAAATAGTTTCTTATTTAATAAAAACATGAAATACCACATGCCACCAAGCTACTAACCACAAAACATAGGTTTGATCTTTCTTATCTTGTTCAATTTTTCAATAGGCAGCTCCCAAGATTTTTAGATTTTGGAATCAAAATATAACTGTGTTGATAATCTTATAGGTGTGTTTAAATTTATTATCACAAGTTACCATAATTATAATAATGTTTTTATAATCTTATTTGTATTAATCATAATTACTGTAGTAATTTACAACTTAATCTGCGGTCCGCAACTTAAAATTTTGCAGACTACTAAAATATCCAAAAAAGAAGTTTTGTTACTTTATTGATTCTTATAAGGAACGGAGGAGAAGTTTTAGGTTTTTATCAGTTCTATTAAAAGTTGATTAACAAATTACATCTGCGCATACTACTGTATTAATTACGGTTAGTGGATCGATGGTGAAGGCGAATGGAGGTAGCAATTGTTAGTAAAAGAATTTAGAATGAGGTTTTGTCAAGATATTTTGTTGAATCTGAACAAGGTTTTAAGTTCAGGCCTCACCAATAAATTCTAGTGAGATATCATATATAAGAAAAAAGTTCTTAGATTTCATATCTAAGGAAAAATGTTCTAAAGTAAATATGATGATTTGGATCAAGGGTTTAAATCGTGGTTGACAATAATTTAAAAATTATAACTATAAACATTGAGGGGCTCATGAACTGCAGTCGTGGCTGGTATTCAAAACCTTCCTTCAGAATTGACATTAAAAAAAATAGTAATACAAGTATACGCTAAGACATTAATTGTAAATGTATTGGTTGAAATGTGTTTAATTGGTTTGTGTAGCTAGTAATATTCCTGTAGCAAAAGGTGTTGAAGACATCCTGGATCCAGCAGCATTTACTGTTGTGAGATTACTCATATCTGCCATTGTGTTCTTGCCATTTGCATACAAAGCTGGAGATGATGCCCATACCCGTAATAAAGGGTTAGAGTTGGGGTTTTGGATAAGTCTTGGGTACCTCATGCAAGCCTTTGGATTGCTGACATCTAATGCTGGGCGTGCTTCATTTCTATCATCCTTCACAGTAAGTATCTATGAATCATCGTGGATTAAACTCTGTGAAAAGGTTCAATATCCTGATGGTTTATTTGGGGATTGATTTATTAGATAATTTTGGTTCCTTTGCTCGAGGGCATTCTAGGAACAATTGTTCCTTTACGTACATGGATTGGAGCCATAATGTCGATTACAGGAGTTGCCATGCTTATCTCCGGTGGATCTTCCCCATGGGCAAGTGTTTTCTCTTTGTTTTCCCTTCGTTATCTCACCATTGTGATCCTAATATTTTACTTGATTTGTGACTTGTGTGTTCAAGGACCATCCAAATCATTTAAATATTTGGCTTGAGCAAATAATCTGATCAACACGTGATTCAAGTAATGTTTTAAAAACAGATCGATATAACAATAAAAATCTTAGATCCGATCAACTTTTCAATTAAGTTTTTAATTTTTCAGTTTATTTTAGTTTAATACTTTTTATTCTTAAAAAATGATTAGTTTATTAATAAACTAACCTGTTTTTATAAATTAATCAATTTTAATACACCAAAAAATAAACTTATTAATTTTTATTTAACAGCCCTTTTTTTAAATTAAATTTAAAATTTTTTAATATGTAAAGATATTCTTTTTCAATCATTTTTTAATTTTTAATTTTATTCAAATTTTAAGAAAATTTTTGATGGTTGAGCTTGTTAACTTTAACCTTCTTATTCTATTAATTGAACTTCAGGTCTAATTTTTAAAACATTAGATTTAATAATATATGACGATAATTTTTTATTTGAATGTCAAAACTCCTGATTCTAACGCTGGCTTATTACGAAAATGGAAATTGTGGCCAACTTTTATAATCCCTACGAACATTACCAGAAACTGTCAGGTTCTCTCATATTTCACAACTATATTTGCAGCAGCCTTAACTCACAATTGATCATAAAATCCTGATTAAGAATAGAATTATATTGATTTCTTATATGGCATCGTTCAGTTGGGCGATTTCCTGAACTTCTTCAGCGCAGTGTTTTATGGCGTTCATCTGCTTAGAACTCAGCATCTACTAAGAAACATAAATAAAAGGAACATGTTACCGTTCCTAGGATGCGAGGTACAGGCATCGACAAATTCTGATATCTATCAGAGTAATAATGCAGATATATCTCAATACTAAATTGATTTGGACAACTTTTCGATTTTCTTCTTCTTCTTCTTCTTCTTCAGGTATGTGCTATTGGTCTTTTCTCAACGATATGGTACTTTGCTGGGAGCTGGTTTCTTGGAATTCAAGCACGTAACCCTTTTTCCTGGACATGGAAAATGGTTTACGATTGGTTGATTGCTTTTCCGTGGATTCCTGCACTTTTCTCAGGCATACTATCAAGTGGAATAGGCTTATGGGTAGAGGTATTTTAATTCTCATTAAGCCCCTACATTTCTCCTCCACTAGTATGAACTTTTGAAGTATTCTTGCTTTTAATAGTCGATAATGAAGGCATTTGAACTAGAACCTTTAAAATTCGAATTAAGCCCAACTTCTATTCTACTCTATCTAGAGAGATTTTTCTTGGCAGGTTAATCTTATTGAAATATTTTTGCTTTGAAAGATATTTCTTTTTCATGTTAAAAAATGAAATGAGAAAGACCGTGCAATTGCTACCAAACTTGTGAATGTGTTGGAGTTGAGAATTCATAATTTGTCTATGAAAAGGTATTCAATAAGAAAGAAAGAGTAGGGTGAAAGATAAATAAGAAATATTGTGTAATTTTATTACAAGGGCCTTTCATTTTTCATAAGAAAAGACTGTTGAAGTTGTATCTTTCATAGGAATTTCTATTTTGCACAAAGATGTTACACATTTGACAATAACTTATCTGATATATAGAATCACTCAATTGTTTAAATTTCATCAAGAGAAATCATGGTGTAACAGATCACGTAGTAGCTTATTCTAGCCCACGCATTTCTGAACAAAGATAATTCATCAAACAGATGGATGCCATGCGATATGTCCCGGCATCAGAAGTGGCAATAATTTACGGACTGGAGCCAGTTTGGTGTGCCTGTTTTGCATGGTTTTTTCTTGGTGAACAATGGACCTCACTTGGTATGATTGGGGCAGCTCTGATGCTAAGTAAGAGAATAACTATCCTTTATATTTGCTTTCCTCTTTGCTGCATTTAATATGAAAATAAAGCAAATTAGGGCCTTTTTTATGCTTGAGTCCCACTTTGTTCTTCTAATAGGTTAACTGGTTTAAATATTTAATGGTGAACTAATGAGTTAGGATCATAGATATAAAGTAAAGGTTTCGTACTTCAATACTTTGAAAACTGACCTCAATTGGCCGGTTCGACTCCAACACACGAAAAAGAAAAGTATTTTTAATCAGTTTTTGAGGTTGGACGATATTACTAGATTAACCTTAAGCTAGCAGGTAGAATGGCTGTTCTCTTTCACACTTTGGCAGCTGAAAGACATCAATCTCGTTTTACTTAAGAGCACTATAAAATGGAAAAACAATTCTTACGGAGACGTAGGCCAAGTCAGAAGTCGCCTTTATTACTCGATTAAGTCCCTTACTGGTTGAGTGTCTGCTTTATTGCGATGTACTGGTTATCATTCACAGCTCATTCCTACTAATGTCATGGCATCATAACGAGTTATGTAAAATCATTTTGCAGGTGGAAGCCTAACGGTTCAGATATTTGGATCATCATCTCCTTCAGAAAACCGAGATGACGTCTCCACATCTTCAGCTGTTATTTAGTGAAAGTGTTTATACGTTACTATACCCAAAAACTAAGTTTCGATCTGTCTTTACTCATTTTTTTAGCAATCAGAGATACAAGTAGCAAAGCTCACAAGTAAAAGCATTACATGACAAACTTAAATAGGACGAACAGGGCTTATATATAAGGTTCTATTTTATCATAGAGAATTCAGTTGGGGGACGTATAAAGCTTATCTTCCATGGGGGTTGCTGAAGTCGACTGTGGAATATAAGAAATTCAATACTTATGACTTACCAGCGAACAAGTTAAAGGATTATGTGGTAGGCATCGTGAAAGATGTGAACGCACACCTCGTATTGACATGATGGAGGACTACTACTACTACTATTACTACTACTCCTACTCCTCCTCCTCCTACTGCTACTGCTACTCTATTTCTACTACTACTCCTTCTATTCCTACTACTACTACTGTTACTGTTACTCTACTGCTACTGCTATTACTACTACTCCTCCTCCTACTGCTACTGCTACTCTACTTCTATTACTACTACTACTATTACTACTACTACTACTACTCTACTTCTACTACTACTCCTACTACTCCTCCTCCTACTGCTACTGCTACTCTACTTCTACTACTGCTACTACTACTACTACTACTGCTGCTACTACTACTACTACTCCTACAGCTACTGCTACTGCTACTCTACTTCTACTGCTACTGCTACTCTACTACTACTACTACTACTACTATTACTACTACTACTACTACTACTCGAACTACTACTACTCATCCTCCTCTTCCTCTTACTACTCCTACTGCTGCTACTGCTGCTACTACTGCTATTACTACTGCTGCTACTACTACTGCTGCTACTGCTACTGTTATTACTACTCATACTCCTCCTCCTACTACTACTACTAGTACTACTACGACTACTACGAGTACTACTACTATTACTACGACTACTACTACTACTACTAATACTATTACTACGACTACTACTACTACTACTACGACCACTACTGCTACTACTACTACTACTCCTACTCTACTACTATTACTGCTACTGCTGCTGCTGCTACTACTACTCTACTACTACTTCTATTACTCTTACTACTACTACTCCTCCTACTACTACTATTACTCCTCCTCCTCCTCCTCCTCCTACTACTATTACTACTACTCTTACTCCTACCCCTACTCCTACTCCTACTCCTACTCCTACTACTACTGCTACTACTACTCCTACTCTTACTCCTCCTACTCTTACTCCTACTCCTACTGCTACTGCTACTACTACTACTACTACTACTACTATTACTCCTACTCCTACTTCTACTGCTACTGCTACTGCTACTCCTCCTCCTCTTCTTCCTCCTCCTCCTCCTCCTCCTCCTCCTCCTCCTCCTACTACTACTACTACTACTACTGCTACTCCTGCTGCTGCTGCTGCTGCTGCTGCTGCTGCTGCTGCTGCTGCTACTGCTGCTGCTGCTGCTGCTACTACTACAACTACTAATAGTAATAGTAGTATTTTTATATTATAATTTATTTAAAAACTTTTAAAGGTTGAATATATTTAAAGAAAGTATTCTCTAAGTTTATTCTAATTTTCTTTTTAATGTCCTTTAAACATAATTCTTTTATATTTTAAATATTATTTTTAACACATTCTTAATTATTTTAAGCAAAATTATGTTTATATACTAACTAATAATTTAATTTATTAAACAAATCTATGATAAAAATAATAATTAGATTCTAACAATAATAATTTAAAAATTTTCAATTAAAATATTAGGAGATAAATAAAGAATCTAAATTTTCACATATATAATTTATTCGTGAGTAAGAATAAAATAGTATTTCGTATTTAAATATTAATTTAAAATAAAATTTTTAATTAAAATATAAAAAATAAATAAAGAATATAAATTTTGAAAAATATAATTTTTTATTTAGATTGTATGAAAGAGTTGAAAAAGTATTACATTGAAAATTTAAAAGATTTATGAGTCTACCCTTTAAAATCTTAACTTTCATTATAATGCATTATACTAGAACTTAAAGTTAAAGAATTACAACTACAAGTATAGTCGTAGTTGGTATGCGTGGCTAAAAGAGAAACTTAAATGTTGGTGATGTGTCGTGCATCATTATAAAGAAAGTGACTCTCATATTATTAAATAGACCACGGGTTCCATATAACCTAAAAATGTCTACTTAACCGATTTTTAGAAAAACTGGCGGTCTGTAAAGAAACCGGCTGGTTTATTACTCAACCAGCCGGCTTTGCTCCATTATTTCCTATGAAATTGACGTTGTATGAGGTTGTCCCATCTGTTAGCTTCCATCTTTATTTCACCAGGATTCTAAGATACTTTCCATTAAATTCACGTTTTTCCCTACACAGTAGCCGTGAGCTATATTGCTTAATCATCCTAATTTTCTTGTCTTTACTTGCTCTGATATTCATCATTCTTTTTCCATGAAGACAAGTGAGAGTAATTCTTCATAAAATGACCTAAATGTAGTGCTTTCGATTTACTTTAACTTCTTTGCTTCTGAATTCCCTGAAATCACATGTGCTAAAGTGAGTATCTTAAGCAATTTTATGTTATTAATTGCTAAGTGTTATGAAATAATTAAACAATCAATTAAGCACATATCAAGAGTGGGAAAAGATGGAGTAGGATGAAAGGAGAAGGAATGGAAATGAAGAAGTAGTTAAAAGGGCTCAATGGAACAATTTAACTCCCATAGTTGGAGAAGTTCGAAATGTAAGAGAATAGTAGTTGCTACTGAAAGAGCCATTGTAATTATAAATGAAGTCATGCATTGCTCTACGATGCTGATACCCCACACGAAACCCAAGTGTCTTCATATTAAGAAAAATAATTGTTTTGGTTTTGAAATTAATTTTAAATTTAAAACTTTTTTAAATTATATTTGATTATGTTATATTTCAGAATTGAATTGCTCCTAATCTGAAAGCCAAACAATTCTAAATCTAAGTCTAGAATACATTATTTCATTACTTAAACAACCTTTATCCTAGCCCCAGGATACATTACCTAGTTGCCAAACAACCCATGTTCCAATCTAAGAATAACTTATTCTTATTTCTAAACAAGGCTTATTTTTAGTTAAGATTATCTTAACCTTGTAACAAAACAAGACAAGACCCATTATAAGTGTCCAAACCCCTTCATCTTCCATATTTGGAAACCCTAATGTTGCTAACCCTAGCCACCTTCACACCTCCTTCAATCTTACTGTCGCAATCATCTCTATATTAGTAGCTGCCACATTGTTGGGAGCCTTCTCTGATGCTAACCTATTATATTGCTAGTTACTGCAAACCCAAAACTTAATTTTATAAAATTATTAACATATAAATCATAATAAAGCAAGAATCATAATTGTCTTATTCAAGCTTAATTCTTTTCTTATTGTTCCTCTCATACTATTTCTGAAATCAGCTCATCTCACCCATCGTAAATGCACCAGTATCTAATCTCTATTGATATTTATAGAACATATTGAGAGAACTCTATAACTGTTATAAAGCGGGTCAGGCAAGGAGTACTAGCTCCTTTCGAGCTTAAGCCTATTTATAATAGATTTTGGATATTTTAGTAATTTAATTAAAATTAGGTTCTAATTTTAATTAAAATTTAATTATAATTACAATTAATTCTAACTAAATAATAATTATTCCCAAATAAGATCCAATATCTCATATTGATCTTTAGTTATTAAATATATCATATTTAGTCAAAAAATTTCTCAAATTTTATAATCAAGTCAACTTGATTAAAACATCATTTCCCTCTTTAACTTATTCTTTATGTATGACCTATTAGGTACCGAAATATGTTGACAATAGATATAAATTATAATCCTAATTCATATTAGGATTAGATAAATTAAACTACTTTAATTTATCTTTAAATAATTTATATCTATAGATCAAAATTGGCGTCTAGCAACGCATCATGACCACTCAAATATTTAATAATGTAAAAATAGTTTGTTTTAGAATTTAAAAATTTTATTGAAGAGAAAAGGATGATTAATATACAACATTGGAGAGGGACTCTCCCACGTAATACTTAAAACTATGTAGTTAAAATAATACAAAACACTGGGGAAAACGACAACGTGGGACTAATTGAATAATGCTGAGGTGACACCTTTTTAGTAACTAGGGTAAACCCCTCCCAACCTTTATCGTATCTTTAGACGATTACTTAAATAGGGTAGAAGTCTCTAGAGGTTGCAATGCGCTGATGGCGAAGCGAAGGTTACTACCCAACTTTAGGCTAGAAGAACTCACTCAACCCAGGTAAGAGATTAGTCTATGTGCACCTAAAAGTTTCAACCTTCATCTTGAATAGCAAGGGCTAGAGGAGGGTTGTTGAAGAGCTTCCTTCTTAGACCTCTACAAGTGAGGCTATTAGATCTGTTGCAGAGGATAGTTGTGAGTCTCTTTAGATATACTAACTTCAGCTTTAATAGCAGAAGATTGGAGGAGGTACCCCGGATGCTCTTAGAAATCTACAAGTAAGCCAAATTCCTTCAAAAAACTTAGTTCCTCTCTTTCTTGAGTTGATTGTTGCAAAAATTTCCTTGAGTTGCTTAGGTAGAATAGCAATGCATGAATTGAAATATTCTCTTTATTGAATCCTAAAAAGAGTGAACACACTAATGAGAGTCCATAGTCTTTCGATAATCAGTGAGAACTATACTTTTTATAAGAGAGCCAGTCTTCTGCTACAATGTTGTCCTAACTGGTTTATTATTAATTGTTCCCTTATATTTGTTGTAGTGAGTTCAATAAGTGTAACTAGGCTGTTAGATTTCCTTGCAATCCTTCGATTGTTTCTCTCTTTCCAAATTTCTTAAAGAGATTTGGATTTTATGAAGGTGATTATGTTGACATTTCTTCTAATTATCACTGCATTGAAGAAAAATTTTGTACATTTATCCCCATCCTTGATCCAATTAATTCTGGCCCTCTACTTCAATAAGGAATAATGGTTATCTACTATTTGCATGTAGGTCTTAAGGACGTCCCTTTTTGCAATAGTTAAAGTGCAGTCATTTGGGCTAATTGTCAAAGATTTATGGATTATCGAAAGTTTGTTTCTTGCTTCGTCTATCTCCTTTGTGGAATTTTAACCTCTCCTTAAATTTAGCACCTTCAATTCCTGTTTAATAACCATGAGCTTTTGCACACAAATAAACTGCTTAGTACCATAGGTCTCATACTCTAGTCCCTTAGTAATTGCTTCTTGAAAGCCCTCCACATTAACCATGAAATTGTTAAATTTGAAAGGGTGATGAATTCTAATCTTTTTAAATAAATTATTACCTTGATAAGGGTATGATCAGAAATTCGAAGGTCTAAAAAGGTGATTGAACTCATTGAAAAAGTATTTAACCAATCCACATTCGCAATAACTCTATCTAGCTTTTCTGAATGAACTAGTTAGAGCTTTGTTTGTTGGACCAAATGAACCTATGACCTTCGGATTTTAAGTTTGTTAATTCCACATCCTGCATGTAATTAAACATATCTGATGTGTAGTTGAGTAAGTTACAATTTCCTTCCGTCTCTGACCTGTATAAAGTAGAGTTAAAATCCCTACTAACTATCTATGGATCTCTAACTGAAGCTTTGAGTCTTTGAAGAGAAGTCCATAACTCAGTTCTTTGAAAATTTGTATTAAAATTATAGACAAACGTAGCTAAAGCATAAGAATTTTCCATTTTGAAGTTGAGCTTTGTATGGATAAACTGCTCATTAGTTTCCAGAGCTTCCACTTCCAAAAAATCCCCATTGTAAACAATAATAATTTGTCCATAGGTATGGTATTGGTGGTTTGTGAGAAACTGCCATTTTCTACCTAAACAACTTAATTTTTTCAAATTTTCTTCCTTAATTTTGGTTTCCAGTAAATAAAATAACATAAGCTTTTCCTTCAGAACGAAATCCCTTACCACATTAAGCTTCTAAGGGCTGTTTATTCCTCTAACATTCTAGACTATCAGGGTCATATGAGGTTGCTTTTCCCTTTAGAGCCTTTCCTATTGCTCTTATTGCTCTTTTGAGAAATCATTTGTTCAAACTGCTCCTCTTAAGTAACCCCTCTCTATTGTTCTTCCAATATCTATCGAGAAACCTCATTTTGTTGGAGGCTATGGTCTCTATGACAACGATTATTCCCGCTATCTTGTCTTCCATTTTCTGGCTGGTTCTCTAATAGTTTACTTGAGGCATTTGATGATTGCTGCTAAATTTCCAGTGGTTGTACTAAATCTGAAAGGTTATCAATTTGGACATTCTCATCTTTAGTAGATAATACTCCTTCAACCTAATTCAATCTCCTTTAGCTTTCAAGGTTCCTATCAAGTGTTATGTTTCCACCAGTTCTTTTTCATCTTCTGAATTGGCCTTCTCAAGCCCGTCACCTCCCAATAGATTCCTCTTATGAAAACTTTCCCCATTGGTTTCCATTCTTTGCCTTTTTCCTTTAGGGAAGGTTTCCATTGGTATGTAACCTATATCTTATATTCTCTGAGAGAGTTTCCTTCAGCCAACCTTAGAATAGGAATGTTGTTTTTCATTTCCTTAAAAATATCCATACTCATACATAATCGAGCAAATCCAACACGTTTCCTCAAAGCAATGTTTTCATCTATACAAATTGGTTTGCCCGAATAACAAGCTAGCAAACTCAAACCTTTAGTAGTCTAATATTCCAAAGGAATATTATGGATATTCACCCATAAAGGAATATTTTTCAATCTAAGTTTCTTTAGTTCCATGCCCAATTTCCAATTCTGAAGAAATAATGGAAGTTGAGAGATGAGCTAGGGGCTTTCTTCAATTACCATTTGAGCTTACAATTTAGAGGAGAAGGTAAAGATTAAGTTATCTTCCTCGGTTAGCATTACCTCCATTAAGCCTCTGCCTTTCCAATTTTTCAGGGCCCATGCTTGTACCACAAGAAAAATAGGGCATTTATCCATAAAAAATCCAATTAGCAGAGCATACCATATGCTTGCTCCTTCTTGTAGAATTTCCAGGCTTGGAGCTACCATTAGCTTGCCTTCAATCTCACCTGGTGGGCTGTAGAATAAGGAAGAGTTAGAATTGTTGCCCACAACCTGCTTCCATATCTTTCTAGTCACTTTTTGCTAAGTTTTTGGTGGTGGGATAGCAGAGGCTGGGGTAGGATAGTTTGATTTGTAGAGTGAGATGGAGAATGAGGTGCAAATGTCGTAGTACGTTTAGTTGGAGATGAAGAAGGAGAAGAAGAGGAAGAAGGGGAGGTTGACGAGAGGTGGGAAGTATGTCTCTATAATATAGTTTATTTGTTGAATGGTTGTCTAATGTTGTTTGGTTTTGCAGGTAAGACAAGGCACACAATGGAAGGAAGAATGAGAGGAAAATAGTTGATGAAGAGTTCAAAGTAGTTTTAATTAAACTTTTGTGCACAATTTTTTTGTATCATTCAATCCTTTCATTATACAATGTTCTAATTAGATATAGAGCATAGAAATAATGTCTAATCTATTTGAGTCCAATTATATTAGTTCTCTACCATTAGTAATTGATTTGTTAATGACATTTTTAAACTATCAACAAACCATCATCTACCTTGACCAAGGATTTTTTGAATTATATACTAATTGAGAATAATGGAACATTCTCCCTAATTACTTTAGGATGATAAATTCTATATTGATTACTCAACTACCTTCATATAGTTGATTTTATATCTAATGACTATTGACTGAGCTACCCTTGACTAGAATAAGTCATAAGTAACATTAAAACATAACAATCCCTATATGAGATAACTTTAGAAATTTAAAGTCAAAGGATCACTTATACAATAATCCCAATAAGAATTTGTATAAATATACAAGTACTGTTCAAAATAGAATTTTCATATAGGGTTAGTTTAGTGAATTTGTTCTCTAACAAGCATTTATACATTTGTTCAAGTATCTCTATACTTCAATTTATAAGATCAACTAGTTTCTTTATAAAGAAAAACATAAAGTGTGATTGATAGTCTTTTTGTACTCTATTAATGTCCAATCTCTATAAAACAATAACTAGAAACAATTAAGAGATAACACATAAATTGAATATGAATTTCATAATTATGATCTTATTATAATTTCATTTGAAATGTATATTTATCTCATGGGCTTTATCATATACATCTAAAAGATAAAAAATGTTTTAAAATTAATTTATCACTAAGCCACAGTCAATTAATTGGCTGTAGGTTATAAACCAACATTTTGTACCAAAATAGTTTGAGATACATACTAATTAATAAAGTATTCTTGTATGTTTGAAAGCTATATAATAATAGTTTCATAATTGTTTTGTGCACATTTATTCTTTTTCTATAAATAACAATTGATTCCTAAAGTTAAGTTACCAACTTTTGTATAGTAATAAAAAGCTTAACTAAGCACCAAATGATTTTGGGATATTTAGGTGTATTTGAGTTATTTTAGTCAAGAGAACAAAATAAATTCTGGTATCTTTCTTTTTTGAGATATAAGTATGGCCAAATCATGTCAATTATTATGTCTTATTTTATTTACGTTATTAATAACATTACTTTAATTTGTTTATTTTCAAACTAAATTATTTATCTTAGAGTATTTTTCTGTTATTAAATTCATATATTCCTAATAAATCATTATAAGATATTGATCTTTCCTTATTTCGTTATTAAATTGTTTAATAATAAATCCATATATTCTATTTTTAAATTAACCTTTCCTTGCTCCTATGAACTCAACCTCGATCTTAGTCTCTCGACTATTCATAATTGCCCCCATTAGTCTAATTCCTTATCTTTTAATTGCTTTTTTTTCGCCCCCCTTAATGCTCATCTACTCTTCTTTGTCCTTTCTCCTTTTCTGCTTTCAAACTTAGTCTGTCTTTATTTAAGGAACAAATTAAAAGAAACAGGAAACCACATAAGAAGTATCCGGCCCCTACTAACCAAAGTTAGTTTTGTCCAAGGCCATAAAAACATTGTTCATTTTTTCTGATCCTAGTATGTATGTAGGAAACATCTATAACTCCCAAAATATTATTAATAGCTCGATCAGGCCCTTAAATTGGTAAATGTAAATAATTATCAGTATAAGAAAAACCTTTTTCATTTTTTAAAATTTTGACATCAACTTTTATTTTTTTAATAAAAATTGGTTTTCAAATCTATAATCTAAGTTGGGTCATATATATAATATTAAAAATAAAAATAAAAGAATTAACTGATAAATGAAAGCGTTACTTTAAAATATTTTTACTTTTTTGACTTATTTCAATATATCACCTTATCTTTGTTCAAGTTATTATTTTATATTAAACTTTACTAATTTTATTATTTTACCAAATATTAGAGTGCTTATGTGTTCGTCATATATATTATTTTGTATGGTTAATTACATTGAATTCTCCCTTTTCACTTTATTTTATAATTTTAAAAATTATTATATACCACTTAAAGTCTTTTTTTTATTTCACTCTAACCCACTTATGTCATTATTCATTAGGTTTTTAATATAAAATGGGCAAACAATATAGTGTGACTTGTTTAAGTTTTACTAGACACAACATTTGTCATATTTGTACTATGGAATATATGATGTTGTTATAGTTTGCGAGACATAACACCAATCGAGTTTGCCCTGCATATGGATGATGTTATAACTTTGGAAGACGATAACAGCCAAGATCATGTCATTACAAGAAAATAACACAATCCGTGATGTTTTATTGATAAAACGTCACTAAATGTGAAGAATTTTCGTGATATTTTAAAAATGTCACCAAAAGTTCGAATTTTTGGCGACAAATTTGTAACACGTCTTGCGACATTTTATTAATAAAACGTCAAGAAATAGAAACTGCACCATTTTGTTTAATAAAATGTCACAGTTGGCATACTTAAAAAGTTTTATGGCCTTTAAGAAAACCAAAAATGTCTACCCAAGTCTCAACATAGGTTGAACATGGGGGCATGTTGGCTGTGCAAGGAAAAGTAGGATTTTCCTTCTCAGACCACAGCCTCAACACGATAGCATGTAAGTGTCATACTCCTTGGATGAAATTTTTTTGGAGAAGTAGAATTGGGCATGATGGAACACGTTCAGTAATATAGTGTCCTATTCTCGAACTTTTCTTCACATCTTCTAAAGTTGCTTGAAATTGGCTCAATTCTCCTCCAAATTACCTCATTTTCCTAAAAAAAAACAAGATCTAACACAAAATATAAATCATTTCATTTCGAGTATCAAATCTTATAAGAATACCCAAAACACACACCTTCTCTTCCTCCTCCAAATCTGTTCTGTCGTCCATCTTCTGCGTGTTTTCCGTTGAGGTATTACATCTTTAGCCATTTTCATTGTCTTCTCTAGTGTATTTCCTCAAGGTATTTTTGTCTTCTCTCTATCTTTTTAATGTATTTTGAGGGATTGTTCATTTTGGGAGTTGCGGCATAGTAGTTTTATTTTGTTTCCTTGAATGAGTTTCGTTTAAAGGCCCTGGTACTGGACACACAATAAACATACATGTCCTCTGCCCATTTATTGAATTGCCTTATTAATCTTTCCCATTTTTAATGTATTTTGTGACAATGCTACAAATGAAAGTGTTGAAAAGATTAAAGAAGGACTTAATGCAAGTATTGGAATGACTAAAAATTGACCTAATGGAAGCATTTAAAAGATTGAAAGATGATCTAAAATGTGCTATTTGTCTACCTATCACGCAATGACTCCTTCTTGGCCTTTATTTGATTCATTTTTTAAGGTTGAACAACATACTTATTGTATTTTCACATTGATAATTAGTTACTAACTTCATCGTCGACAGCTTTAATAGGCCTATGTAGAAACTTGTAGTAAATGTCCTTGAGAGTTGAGATCAACATGCTGTGTCCTTTTTTCCATTTTCATTGTATGAGTTTATATTGGAAATGTCTTTGATGAGCTATCTTGATATTTATATTCTTTCCTTAGGAAAATGTCAAAACAAAACATCCTCAATTGATGTATGAATCCAAGCTGTATAAGATACTACAGGGAGGAAGTAATGTCTCTTTTATCTTTGTACTCTAATTGGTTTTGTTATTTAAATTGGTAATTCTGGTTGTGTATTCCCTAATTATCTATTACTCTCTTTAATTTTGATAGCTGGAATCCCAAATGTTAGATGGTTTGGCGTTGAAGAGGATTATAATGTCCTGGTGATGGACTTACTTGGACCTAGTCTTGAAGATCTATTCAGCTTTTACAGTAGGAAATTATCTCTGAAGACTATTCTAATTCTTGCAGATCAGATGCTATTTTTATTTGGTTTTTGTAACTTTCTTCTATCCTAGTGCTGTGTGCTTTTACTCATTCTAGAATTGGGATATTTGTTTTAGATCAATCGAGTTGAATTTGTTCACTTCAAATCATTCTTACATCGCGATATCAAGCCTGATAATTTCCTTATGGGTTTAGGAAGGCATGCAAATCAGGTGTTGGTTTGAAGACTGTTCTTATCATTCACAATTTTCTTTATTCTATTTTTGGTATGTTAGTTTATACAAGTTTGCATTTAGGTCTATATCATTGACTCTGGTTTGGTGAAGAAGTACAGAGAAACTTCAACATATTAGCATATTCCATACAAGTTGGTCTTATTTAGCTACAAGAAGATAATTTGTTTTAACTGATTCTAAAACTTAAAATACAAAGGCCAATGCTTCATCTGTGTGACCTTACTGTGCTCCATGTGCGTTAGAATCGGTTAGTTCGTGTTGATGATGTGGTAGATCATGATTTGATATGTGTTCAGGTCTTATAGTTACTCTTTGATTACGACTGGCGTTAGTTGCTTGTAGCTGATTTATGTGTCTTGTTTTGTTTTGCTTATTAATTGGTATGTTGTAATTATGTCTTAATTTTGAATATCTATATAGTTTGTCTATGCTAGTACTTTAGGAAATTTTTTAATATGTCTAGTGGCCTTATTGGATGTTATTGGTGAACCAACAATTGAGATTGCATTCCTGATGTAAATATTAGATTTTCATATCATTATGCAGAAAAAATAAGAATTTGATAGGAACAGCAAGATATGCTAGCATCCACCTAGGCATTGGTAGTACAACTGATTATCGGTTCTAGTTTTGCTCATTATACTTCCATTTGATTTTATCATTTTCTGAAATTTTCTTTTATGATTTGTAGAACGAAACCGCCAGGGATGATCTTGAGTCTCTTGGATATGTTCTTATGTATTTTTTGAGAGAAAGGCAATATTCCTTTTCATCATTATTTTATTTGAACACTAATTGTGTGGTTTGTTTGGTTATGACCATATCTGTTCTTAGTCTACCGTGGCAGGGATTAAAAGAAGGAACTAAAAAGAAAATATATGAAAAGATTAGTGAAAAAAAAGTATCACCTTCCATTGAGGTGAATAAATTTATTTGAAATTATACGACATTAAGTGTATGTCTTATAGGGCTAATAATAAAAATTCATATGCTTCTATTTTAGGCGTTGTGTCGGCGTTATCCTACAAAATTTGCTTCTTACTTTCACTACTGTCGATCACTTCGTTTCGATGATAAACCTGATTATGCTTATCTTAAAAGACTCTTCCGTGATTCATTTATTTGTTAAGGTTTGAACTTTTTTACTGTTAAAATTTTTCTCATGGATGATTTGTACAATAGGCAACCCAAGCATAAGCTCTTAATTTGAAACTCTTTTAGGAACTAAGTCAGCTGCGGTTTGTTGATTTTCTTCCTTTCAGGCTTCCAGTTTGACTATGTCTTTAATTGGACAATTTTGAAATATCAGCAATCGCAGATTGCTAATCTTCCTACTCGTGCAATTGTAAGTGGCAGTGTATGTCTTTTCCTTCTCTATCTGATCTTTGCACGTAGTCTATTGCTATAAAAAACTCATAAGATGCTTTTATTTCTTATCCAGGAGCCTGGTGTTGTGGGATTTCTTCTGATTTTTTTATGATGGTTGTAATTTGGAAGAGTCCACAGACGACGACGATGAATAAATTCTTATTATGCACTTGAACCTTTGTTGTTTTTTCTTCGTTGTTGTATGCAGATTTTAAGAGAATTTTAAAGTTAATTTAAAAAGTCTATTTTTAAGTTTCAATTAGGTTATATGTATCTCTTGACTTATATGAATTTTTGTCCAATCAAAATTATTAAGGGTTGTGATGTATATACAATATTATAAATTACAGTAAAATTCATGTAAACATGAGACATTTCGGTATTGTGTGTGAGTTGAGATTGGGATAGGACAAAGTATTTGAACTTACATACTGTACATTGCTTTTCTTAATGTCGTCACTGATCATTTGTTTAATTTCTTGAAAATTATTGTAACCTTAATTTAGCATATTTTCATTATAAAATAATTGTTTTGTTTTAAATTAAAGATTTTATAATAGAAAGCTTTGTCTCCACTGATTAAAATTTTATTATCAACCCTAATTTGTATAAAGGATGTGTTTTCCCAAAGGACAACTAAAAGGGTGGTTGTATTTTCAAGCCTAAAAATAATTAAGAACATCTTTTAAATTTTAATTGCAGATTAAATGGATGTGGGCTTAAGAACGTAGAATCATTAAACCATAAGTTAAAATAGTGATACTAGATTTCTCTTGCTTTTTTTTAAGTCAGTAGTCTTATTGTATCAAATTTCCAATCATTATATTACACAAAATTTTCAATTATTGTTAATGCTGATTTATGTTATAAAGATTTATACAAAATATATTTTTTAATCTTTTAACTTATATTGTTTACTATTTTAATCTTCTAATTATTAAATTTTTTTATAGTCCTTAAATTTAGACAAAACACATTATATTAGGACTTTCGTCAATATACATACTAATGTTGGACAAACATTATTTTCACTTACATGTGCAGGTTGAATTCTATTGATGGCACATAAAATAATTTCCTTGGTGAAAATTAGTGAAAGTCCTAATAAATAGTAATTAGAAAAATGTAATATTGAATTAAAAGGTTTAGTATTTAGAAAACTAAAATAGGAAAAACATAAATGAAGAACTAAAAATATGTCTATCCCTAATGATTGATAATGCAAATGTAGCTTAACCCACACACTAAATAAATATAAAGTGCAATTGAACAATAACAAGATGCAATAACGTAAAGAGATATGGAAGAAAACATCCCTTCTTTAAGAGTGAAGAGAAACCACTATTACACTTTTCACAAGTGTTGGATTATCGCTGAGACCTTATTAAGAATATTTAAAATACCTATCTACTATTAAACTAATCAAGGACATAAAATAACCCAAAACAATAATTTTTAGAATTCAAAACAACAAGATTTCAATTTACTGAGACTTGTCAAGAATATCTATCCGCTACTAAATTAATCAAGAATATAAAATACAAGTGAGAAAACACAAAAAAATAACTTAACTAACTTCCAAACGACAAGATTCAATTGAAAATCTCAATACACTACAAGAAAAATAGGATTTAATGACGAACATTACTGACAGAATGTGTTGATTTTCCACTGGTAAGCTAATTTTGAGATAGAATTTATCGACAGAACAAGTCGTCGAAGAAACGGTCGTAGGTAATAATTACCGATGAAGCACAGACTTTCCATTGCTAATTTTCCGACGGATATTTTATTTTCCATTGATATATTTAGCGACGGTAATTTTATATTGTCAGTAAATTTTCTGATGGAATACTGACGGACAAAGGTTGTCCGTCAGTATAACGACGGTAATTTTGCGTTGTCGGTAAATTTTCTGATGGAACATTTGTTTCAGTCAGTAAATTTAGCGACAGATTTGGCCGCTCCGTTGGTAAATGCTCGACTAACTATACAAACAAAACTTAGTTGTCCGTTGATAAATTGATAACATTTTACTGACGAATTTTGGTTTTTTGTCAGTAAATATATTGATACTATTTTTTAATTTTTCCTGTATTTAATTTTATTTGATAATCTTATGATTGAAGCATAATTTATATAGTTATTAGTTATTTGTTGATAATTTTTTGATTTGTTTTGTAGATTTAATTTGTTAAAACAAAAAGTTAATTGACGATATAAAGTAAAAATTACCTTAATTGATAATAAAAAATTATTTTGTACAACAATAAGTATTTAACAACTATTCATTTGGTGACTACAACTATGCTATTCATTTGGTAAATGCGGATGCTCTGAATCATGCAATGAGGTGCTGCCATTACCCTTTAACTCATTCATCTCATTACGAAGCTGGGTTATGTACTCCATTGACCGTTGCAACCGAGCTGCCAATGCCTGTACTGTGCTTCGAAGCTTATGGACTTCATTGGGTGCAGACTGCCTATTAGATTTTGTTGTATTGAATGTGGAGGACTGCGAATAGCATGTGTTCACAAATGAACCTAAGCTGAATATCCTTCCACGACGGTCTCTACCACCCATTGCATGAAGATAGGTTTGACTCTCATCAACATCTTCAGATTGTAGAGACTGTCGTTGAATACTTTTTTGTATCTGGTCCTATCATAAGGCAATGTTTATGTTAAATAAGTGATAATTAATAAGCATTAATATTAAAGCATAAATTTCACATATATTTAGTTCTATACATCGGGTGTTGACGAAGGTCACACCGTCATACATCTTAGTATGAGTGTGTAAAAAGAGCTGAAAGGGTGTAGGCTTCTTGCCCATATACTTTTCATGCATCAGAATAAAATGTTATAAGTGAACTACAATTTACAAAATTTTTGGCAGAATTTCCTCTATATTTATGATATTTACCCGTATTGAACAAAGAAAGTAACTCAATAAAACAACCATATATGACACTAGAGATTTTTAACATTATCATTCTCCATAATACATATATTTTCATTACAAAATTCACACATCAAATTAAATTGAAATACATCAAAATAATAAAATAGAATATAAGTGTAAAGTATAGATATCTACAAATCTCTCTGCATGCTCGAGGTAGGTAATAGATCCTATAGTAAGTACGACAAGACTTTCTCCCCCTGGTCTTTCACGTCTGTTGGTAGAATTACACTTTAAAATGGACATTGCCTCGGGTGATGTCCAATATTACTTCCAAGGGCTCCATATTTGCTCAAAAATATAAGGCGGTCGTATACTAGTCTTATATATCGCACCAACAAAGTCTTAATAATGTGTGCGTGCTCATCTATCCCATACTTATAAATGATTGTATCAAATTTAGAATCCCAAAAAAATTCTTTCTGAAAAAAGGAAAAATATACGATAAGTACTTATAATCTACATTTATCTAATTAATGTATCAAAATTAATTAAAAATATAAAAAATATATTTTTTGTACCTCAAACTCCTGATAATAAAAATCCTTTGTCGACTGAGAGACATTTTTCCATATATAATCCTTAAGATCAATCTTTTCTTTTAATTTGGATATCATGTTGCTTGAGCACAATTTAGACGGAATCAACCTAATCTAAAAATTTTATTTTTATATTATTTTTAAATTTAAACCTATATTGAATATCTCAATCTGATTACACAAGTGTTTTTAACCTAATTTAGGCACATTTTTTACTTCAATTGTTGTTAAACATCTAATCGAAGTACCCTTATTTCTAATCCAATTTATTAAACTAGTTGTTAAAATCTTATTATGGTTGTTCGATCCCATATATAAAAGTTACTGTATAATTACTCATCATGTTGTTTATCTAACAATAACATCCAAAACCATTTGCATGGTTTTCAGCAAACAACTCAACTATTTATCAGTCTTCAGCTATTATCAATTAGTTTACATATGTGAAATCAAAATGCTCCGTCGTCTTGCTTAGCATTAATTTTTTCTACAAAAACAATAACTTCATTATTGTGATTGTATTTCCATAATGAAAGTGAGTGTTCCTCTGTCATTATTATTATATTTGACTTGAACGTGACAAAGATTGAGATTTATATTAATTTGACTTTTCATCTTAAATTGAACTATTCTAATCATTTCAATTAAAAAAATTAAAAAATATTTTCTTATCGTCAAAACAAAAGACATGGTCTTCTTTCTTAGATAATCTTTCCTTTTTTCGTAATGATAAAAAGATGTGTTATATAAAGATGTTCAAAATACACCATAGATTAAGCTCTCCTAAACATATGCATGTTTTTAAAAGAACTCTTACTAAGTTCACACATATCCAACAGAAGGTGTCAATCCTATGAATAATTATCAATGGATCAAAAACATGATCACATCCTTCTCTCCCCTTTTCTGAAATAATATAAAAAGATCACAATGGTGATGGTTCCTATAAAAAAGAATCAAAAGGAATTAGCAAATATACATCATGTCCGCTTTCACATAACCTCGTATTGCGTTAAGATTACCTTGAAGATTGCTTATATATGCTCCTAACTTGCATCTCCAGCCTTTTAAGACGTACATAAAAAGGTCTCATATGATATATATGCGGCTCCAATGGTGCATCATGTTCATAGCCCTTGCCACCATCTCCATGCTCACCATTCTTGATCTTAGATCCCTTTACTTAAGCTCTAGTCAGGGGCGAAGCTAGCGAGGGATAAGCCCCCGCGCTAGCCCCAGCTTCTGCCACTCAGTAAATAAGGTAAGCCACAAACTGGGTTCTCTCAGCTATGGATCCACTAGTGATACTAGCAGCAGGCAGTAGCTATGGCGAAGGCCCACTGGTAGAGGAAGAAACTGTAGTCTGCGAGAGGGTAGGGGAAGTCATTTAAGCCGAAGAAGTGACGACCGATGAATCCATTACTTGGAGAGCCAAAAGCAAAAGCATAGCCAAAGAGATAGTAGGAGAGGCCACCAGCAGCAGCATCAAGAACGTTGGTGAGCATAATATTCATGGTGTTCTTGGCTCTGACAGAGCCTGCGCAAAGCATGGCAAACCCCAGTTGCATGGCGAAGACTAAATAGGCAGAGAACAGGAGATAAGTGTTGTTGACTGCATAAGATGTGTCAGAGAGGTGATTGGCTATGGTGGTGAACTGAGAACAGAGGTAGGCCGCCGCCGCAGTGGAGTTTGCAGTGGTTGTGGAGGACAGGAGTGGTGCTAGGTCTGAAGCTGAGCAAGTAAATGAGGCCATGGTGAGCAGAAAGAGAAACTGATCAGAGAAGAGTGTTACTGAAAAGAGAGGAGGTTTTTGAGTCAGTATAAACAGTGACAAGAATAACAAAGAATAGTATAATATTGTGGTGTGTGTGTGATGGTAAGGGATTCCAGGAGTTGGCTTGCAGTGATGCTTTAGGCACATACTACTACAACTATTTTAAACTAGGACTCTACTGCCAAATACAACAGAAATGGTTTTGTGAAAATCAAATGACTAATTTAATAGTATTTACAACGACATTGATGCGAAGGTCAAAAGAAGGCAAAGGACGCGGCCCTCTCAAGCAAACAAATGTAGATAGTATCTTCTTATTTTATTTATTTGGTCAACTTAATGATATTTGAAACAAGCAATTGGCAACCTAACACCAAATTGCTGCCTCATCAGATGGTGACAGCATAGTTGAACCGCACACCTTCACTTAGATAACCCTTTTGTGTGCTGAAGAATCTGAATTATATATCTATAAGCAAAAGCCACAAAGTTTAAAGAACCTGTGAGAGGCCAAGGTCCAAAATCAACAGAGGTGTTTAAATATACGTTGAAGATGCCTTACCTGTACGTAAGTTTATGTCTGCCCAGATGGAGACAGCAATTTAGATGTAATGCGACTGTTTGATGACCTATTCATTCACAACTACAACAGCTTCCTTGTTAACTAGCTAGCCAAAGCTTCTTGTTTATTTATGTCGACTCATCGAAAACAATACTCCAAAGTCAAGTTGGACATACAAAGCTGTGAACAAACAAGAGTCTTCCAAAACATGTAGGTTACACTCTGAACCACAAATCTTAAAGTTCGGGTGCGTTACTGAAATCCTGAGATGCTCAAATTCCATGACATAAGGGCAGCTGAAATATGTGATTTCTTCATGCTCCAGAAGATCTGATATTCAACTTTAATACTATACAGACGATATGGCAATTCCTGTAAGTAAAATAAGATATATATTCAACCAGAAAAATTCAGAACTTCTAAAAATCACTTTAATTCGCAACTCCTATGAATTTTAAAGCCTTGACTATGCAAGCTCATCTAATTTTAATGACCATAGTTTAAGAAACGAGTAACTATTACATGATAGCATTGACCAGAGAAAACAACTCATACCATAGGCATAGCTTAAAATAACTCGGAACACATTCCTTGTGAAGCTGTGGACTCTGAATGTCAATCATTACAATGAATGTCAAGGCTATGGAGACTCCTGCTATTCAAGTGTCTCAAAATAGATGGAAACATTGTTAGAAATTAATTCAAATTTTAAAATTGTTAAAATTCTTTTAGAATAGGTCTTAGTTTGTTTTTAATTTTGCAGATTTTGTAGGATAGCTTTATGATTTTATTCTACTTTATTATGGTCAAAATATTTGATTTTGTTGAAGATTTGCTTTGATTTTCAGTTTATTTGTAAGCCTATATAAAGGCATGATCGGATAGAATAAATGGATGAGTAAAGTTGCAAAGTTACATCCCAAAAATTTCAACACTAGATTCCTACATTTTATAAGTTGGTTTAACATGACTTGATCAGACTCAAAATTTTGAAAATTAGAATTTGACCTAGATTTGTCACAAAAAGCTAGAAGAGTGGTGTTAGATTGAGACTAACTTCTGAGCAGACCATTTTTTCCTTCAACATGGTAAAGACCATCCTCAGCAGTTCCTTAAAGCATCGGTCTCCTATTCTTGTCCTTCACAAAGCAAGATTTGTTAATGAAGAAAATTGTCAAACCATGATCAAAAACAAGCTTTGAAATACTCAACAGGAATTTTTTAATAGAGGGAACAACTAGAACATTATGTAATTCAAGAGTATTTAATTTCAGTTTACCATGATGAGATATAGGGAGTGCTTGTTCGTTGCCTACAATCACGTTCTCAGTACCTCTATAATTGTCCTTTAGGCTCAGATTGTTAACATCATTAGTGATATGTGTCGAGGAACCACTATCTAAATAACAGTTTGAATCAGTGCTAAATTCTGACAGAGGAAACTGAGATGTGGAACTATTTAAGTTGATAGCATATGCCTGGTTATTTCGAAATTGGTTGCTCTGTGATGATGGAGTAAAGTCTCGATCAAACCTGTGCCAACATAAGTCAACATAGTGTCCATAATTTAAACACAATTGACAGGCTGGCTTGTTTCCAACATTCTGCCTTCTCCCTGAATTTTTTGGTTTTGCTCTTCCTCTTCCACGATAGTTTTGATTCACTGGTGAAAAATTACTCCTCGATTGTTGATTTGGAGAGAATGCTACTTGAACAGAGTTGCTGTTGCGTCCATCTAGAGCTAAGTTAGCGTGCAACCTTTCTAATTGATCTTCATGGTTTACAATAGAGTATATATCTCTTAATAAGGATGGAAGTTCTGTTAGAGAGGTTGCAATAGAGATAATTATCTCATATTCCATGCTTAGTCCTCCTAAAATCTGTAGGATCAGTTCTCTCTTAGGCACAACATATCCTGCAAGGTTTAACTCGTCTGCACATTCACGCATCTTGTTATAATAATCTAAAACACTCAAAGATCCTTTACGTTGATTTTGTAATTGCATTTTCACATGCAGGATGCATGATTGTGACTGTGCTTTGTACATTTGTTCAAGTGTTATCCACAGCTCATAGGAAATATTGGATTGAGAAACTTTATAAAAAGCACTGTCCGAGATGGTTGAAAGTAGCCAACCTAGCAAGGTTTGATCATGCTTCTTCCATAATATGTAATCAGGGTTATACAAATCTTCAGTGTTACTAGAGTCTGAAGCAATAAATCTGTTTGACATGATTTTGGTTCCATCTGTGTACCCTTCCAGATCATTAACCTTGATCGGAGGGATGACCTGTACTTTCTAGGTTCTGTAGTTGGGCTTATCCAACTTGGATGGAACTGTGAAGTTCAATGAAGCCTTGGACAAGATGGGTTAGGAAGTGACCTGTGATTCAGAGTGAACAAAAGGTGGTGATAATGGAACTATTGTTTAAGACATTTAGTGACAATTTTTTTGTGATTAACTATTATGTCGTCACAAATACAAGTTTTTTTGTGACAAAACAATTGATTGGCACTATTATTTGGATTATCTGTGATGATTTATTTTTTTGTCACTAATATAATGGTAATTGTGACAATTTAGTATTTTTCACAATTAAATTGTTACTATTAATATATTAATAGTGTTAAATTTTATTTTTTCATTAATTTTGTCACTAAAAGCCTAGGAAATTAGGTGCCAAAATAATTTTGGTGGGAATTAATTATAATTGTGACAAAACATATGTTGGTAATTAATTTATTCTATTTGTTATGACAAAAACATACTGTGGTCACTAATATTATTTTCTTGTTGTAACGAAATGGTTTATCGTCACATAATATTTCACTTGTTGTGACTAAAAATGTTGTCGATAAATATGCAATTAATTAGTGTCTACTTTATATTGTCACAATAACCGAACTATAACCATGGTCAGTACTATTCATAATTTAGTGACAATTTTTTATGACTAACTATTTTTGTCATCACAAATAGGAATTTTTTCAGTGACAAGACAATTGATTGACACTATTGATTGGATTATGAGTGATGAATTAATTTTTTGTCACTATACAATGGTAATTGTGACAATTTAGTATCTTTTACAATTAAATTGTCACTATTAATATATTAATAATGTTAAAATTTATTTTGTCACTAATTTTTGACACCAAAAGCCTAGAAAATTTGGTGCCAAAATAATTTTGAGAGGAATAAATTGTAATTGTGACAAAATATATATTGGTAACTAATTTTTTCTATTTGTTGTGACAAAAAAATAGTTTGGTCGCTCATATTATTTTCTTGTTGTGACGAAATGGTTTATCATCACACAATATTTTACTCGTTGTGACTAAAAATGTTGTAAATAAATATGCAATTAATTAGTGTCTACTTCATATTGTCACAATAACCGAACTATAACTATGGTCACTACTATTCGTAATTTAGTGACAATTTTGTTATGACAAGCAATTTTTGCCACCACAAATACGAATTTTTCAGTGACAAGACCATTGATCGACACTATTGTTTGGATTATCTGTGATGATTTATATTTTTGTCACCACTACAATTGTAATTGTGTCAATTTAGTTTTTTTCACAATTAAATTGTTACTATTAATATATTAATAGTGTTAAAATTTATTTTATCACTAAGTTTTGTCACTAAAGCCTATGAAATTTGGCGGGAATTAATTGTAATTGTGACAAAACATATGTTGGTAACTAATATTTTCTATTTGTTATAACAAAATATAGTTTGGTCACTAATATTATTTTCTTGTTGTGACGAAATGGTTTATTATCACACAATATTTTTCTTGTTGTGACTAAAAATTTTGTCAATAAATATGGAATTAATTAATGTCTACTTCATATTATCACAATAATCGAACTATAACTATATTCACTACTATTCGTAATTTGGTGACAATTTTCTTATGACTAACTATTTTTTTCATCACAAATACGAGTTTTTTAGTGACAAGACAATTGATTGATACTATTATTTGGATTATCTGTGATAATTTATATTTTTGTCACTAATAATGATAATTGTGGCAATTTAGTTTCTTCAACAATTAAATTATCACTATTAAGATATTAATAATGTCAAATTTTATTTTATCACTAAGTTATGTCACTAAAAGACTATGAAATTTGGTATCAAAATAACTTTGACAAAAATTAATTGTAAATGTGACAAAACATATGTTGGTAACTTGATCAACTTTTTGTTACAAAAGTTATTGTAAATATATATAAACGTAACAAATTAATGATAAATATTTTTTGTTATAATAACATATTAAAAATAACCACTCTAAAGATAAATTTTGTCATTATTGTAAAAATTTTAGAGACCAGAAACTACTTGTCATGATTTTTTCTTTAATATGATTATCTGCAAACAAATTTAAATATTTTCAAATAAAACATTCAAACTACATATATTGATAATCCCCAAAGTAATATTTTACATATCAATAGATATTTGATATACATAACTTTGAAATTTCATTAAAAAATCAAAATAATTAAATGTTTAAACATAATAAAAATCTTGTTCCCAAATATTAAGCAAAACTCTTAACCTATTGAAAATTAAAAACAAAGTTCTTGTTAATGCTCAATCATTGTCATCGTCGCCTTCCTTATCTTCACTTACTGAATTTGTTTCATCATCATCCATAAAAGTATCTTCATCACTATCAGTTTCATCATCTTCTCAAGCACTCATAGTATCAATATTTAACGAATTTCCTTAAACAGTTGTAGCATCTAGATTAGATCTATCCAAAGATATTGTATCAGTATCATCTTTTAAAATAGATTCGTGAAGTGTAAAACCAAAATTTTCATTTTCTTGGCATGACTCATCTCCTATATCATCATCAGGAAGCTCATACAAATCACGAGGCTTTGTCTTGACAACCACCTGCTAATTGAGGTCCTTAATATCTCTTACATAGTAAACTTGTTCAGTTTGAGAAGTTAAAACATATGGTTCATTGGTTTTCAACTTGCGAGTGACATTTACCATAGGAAACCCAAACTTGTCAACCTTATATCAACCATTATGATACACATCCCACTAGTCAACCTTAAATAAAATGATAATATTTCCCCCATGATAATTTAATTGTATGATATCTATCAAAACACCAAAATAATCCAAATTGCCTGTATTAACATCACCTTTTACAAAAATTCCACTATTTTGTGATTTCAATTGCAAATCTCTTTCCTTTGTGTTAAACCTCCAGCCATTGATAAGGAAGCTTTATACCGATAAACTCGCTTGTTTGGCGTATAAGCTAAATGTAAATAATTGATCACTAACCGTTTGACTTCCTTTATCATTCAATTCGGTGACCTATCATGAGTAATGAGCATAAAATATTTATATTATATAAATTATAATTTATAAAAAGTTATAGGTGAAAATAGTAGAAATAGTACTTACATATTTCTTGAACCACTGATGGAATTCTTTTTGATGTCTTCTTT
>JAOTAY010000189.1:8317946-8351217 GCA_025629805.1 Erythroxylum baracoense | reverse complement strand
ATACCGACTTTGTTTAGTGAATGATCAGTGTTAAGTGTTAAGTGATGTGACACGCCACCCTCGCGGGACACGGATCCGGGTATCACCATCGATATCGGGTTCGGGTTCAGCGGGAGTTGGGGTGTTACAATTAATCCATTGAATTCTAACCCAAGTCGAACATTGAGAAATTTCTTTACAAACCATGGAAATTTCCCATCAAATTCTTTCCATGTATTTGAGTTTACTAGACGATGCATAACATTATTATCAATGCCTTTTTTTATGTCACCTTATATTTATGGCTCTTTTTACGGACATAAAAAGCCTTTCTAGATGTGGTTTAATAGGGAAGCATCTCAAAATTTTATGGGGTATCTTTTTCGCTTTTCCATCATCCATTTTCCACCTTGTTGTACCAAAACTTGGACATTCTTGAAGATCATTAAACCCCTTCCAAAAGATAACACCATCATACTTATAAACATGTATTGATATATCTCCTAATCCTAGGTCCCTTAACAATTTTTTTTCCATCATAGTAAGATCTAAGCAATTTGTAGCCAATTAGTAATGTATCACTGAGCTACTCAATCAACATGTCAAAAGATTTGTTACTCTACCTATTATACATCTTCAAGTGTAAGAACTTCACAAAAAAAGATAATGGTGAGAAATTAGAGCACTTCGATATAATTCTTCTTGAGTTACTTTCAATAACTTCTTTAAATTATCTTGTGCAATTCTACCAAATGTATATGGCAAAGTATTA
Organism: Erythroxylum baracoense; assembly: GCA_025629805.1. NCBI lineage: Eukaryota > Viridiplantae > Streptophyta > Magnoliopsida > Malpighiales > Erythroxylaceae > Erythroxylum > Erythroxylum baracoense. Next base: position 8,350,466 of record JAOTAY010000189.1, on the reverse strand, counting down.
TCATCCATAGTCTCCATATAATTCTCCACATCTTACAACATTTCTCCAATTTCAAGATCTACGTCAGCATTGTTATCACTATCATCTACATCATTATTGTTAGCAACATCATCACATGTATCGAGACTTTTAGCATTACTTGCTTTAAAACATTTGTCATAATAAATCCATTGAGTATGGAATTTATTTATGACTTGAATTAGAAAGTAATTATATACCACATCTTAACTTTGATTCTTGAAATTTAAGCAGCCTATATGTGGACAACGAATTTCACATTCTAAACTAATTTGATCTTTTACAAATTGGAAGAAAGTCTTCACTTCTTCTAAATATTTACTAGACCATTTTTAGTGAGTCATCCAACTTCTATCCATGTAGTTATACAATTATAAGTAATTTACTAAGTTATTGAATATGATTTAAGTTGTAAATAACATAATGGTAAATCAAAATTGACATACCAAGTTTATATTCTACCAAAGAATGCAATTGTTTGGTAAACGGTGACAAACCCTATAATAAGGTATATGAAAACATAATATTATATAATAAGCATATGGTAAGAAACTTTATTCAATGAAAAACGAATAGAATATGGTGTTCTTTAATTTTCTATCCAAGGATGTAACTCATTTGGATACTTATTAAGGCTACCCTTTAAGTCTTAAAGGGCAAGCAAAAAGGTCACATTCAAAAGAATTCAAGTCCTAATTTATTAATAAATAATCTTACGCCTCAACTCAACCTTAGATAATATATAGTATTTATATTATGATTTATAAATGTTAAATCCTATTATTACAATTATTATCTTTAAGATAATTGTATTGTTATAAACCACTGATATACTTATTTTCCATTCTAAAGAATTAAAATATTGGATTTTATATTTCATCCTTTACATTAGTATTTTCGTTATATATACAGAGAGAAGTCCCAAAATAAATACACTCTAGGATCCTCTAAGATGCATTATTCCCTTCTAAATATGAAATGAAGTTGTATTATTGTTTAGTGGGTTTCTATTATCATAATTCATAAAACTAATAAAATTACTCTTTAAGGCTACTCTTGTTTCTACATGCTATTTTAGGATTTTCTACACATCTCAACATCTTAAATTCCATAAACTATATCATTTCAGATTATTCACGTATTATGTCTATTATGTTGTAATCTTTAGTTGATCATACCTTTTAGTTTGGATTGAATCAATTTCAAATTGATTCATCATATCACATTTAGTGTTATAAATGTAGCATACGTTGTACAACAATTTACACAGGAAGCACAATATAATTTCTTCAAACTAGTTTCTTTTTCATGGTATTGGAGCCTACTCCCAATTTTTTCAACAACTATCCTTTTTTTCATCAAACCAAACTACATACCTCAATCTAGTAACACTCAGCACATACATATAAAAATACCATAGCCTTAACGACTAATACCAAACATTAGCAGACTCAAACTCAACACACACATCACACTACCAATCTCACACAACCACATACTAGTAGATTCAACATCATAATTTTATTTTTCAGAATTTCCTTTCACTTCTAGCACACTAACAATACAAACTTCTTATACACTAAAACAATACCATTATAATTGCAAAGCCCAAAAAATGTCAGAACATAGCCTACCTCGTTATTATTCAATCATATTATAAATTTTCAAACCACACAGCTAAACTCTTCACATTTTTTGGTTTAGAGTAACTAGATTAAATCTATTCTACTTACCTCTGATCTTCTTAGATAATCTGATAGGACTATTACACCTCTAGACGATACCTCTGCTTCTCTATCTACTGATTATGCCAAATGGAAGAAACTGGAACATCTTGTCTATGGTTTCCTTACTGGATCACTCTTTAGTTCCATGGCACAACTTGCCCTTAAGCACACCACCCCACACTCTTTGAGTTGGCTTTGAAGACCACTTTATGCTCCAATCTACTCTTAATGGTCCCTCCTCCACCGAAAGCTTCACACTATCAAAAAGGGCTCTGGCACCATCATCAACTATCTCAATGTCATCTCAACTACTATTGAAGAACTTGTCATAATTGGTGACACCATCTCAGAGGTCGTCCTTTTCACGTAGAATGGACTACTTGTGGATTTTGACTTAGTTTTAACAATAATCAAAAATCGACTAAACCCCCATCCCATTTACAAAGCTCAAAGTAAAGCTCTTATTTTATGAGCAACTTAGTATCCTTCCATGCCCTACTATCATTAGACTATGCTCTTATCACATTCCCTACCATAAATCATACCACTTATGGCCACATAAATGCTAAAGGATGCCATTCCTCACACCATTTCTCTGGTAGCTCTAATATATTTTATGGCAGCCCCAATGCATTTGGGCAAAAGTAACAGGCTAATGGACTCAGCTCTAGGCTTAGAAATTTAAATGGCCCACTTATTAGACATTCAACTAATAGAACTATACAGTTTCAAGAAACCTACTAGTCATAACCCCCAACCTAATTCCCTTTCCATACCTAATATAATTTCTCCTACCTTAAGCCCAATTTCAACACCAAGTCCTATACCTAATGCCAAATATGCTGAAAATGGGGACATATTACTATTTATTGTCGCTTTTGGTATTCAAAATCTCATAAGCTCCACTAGATTTCACCAACCTAATAATAACATTACCATCGCTTTCTCCACCATAAACATCCAACCCGATCATGACCATACTCCTTTCACTAATAATAATGTCACTCAATGGTTACCTAATACTGGTGCCACTGCTCATATGACTCAATATTCCCATATTGTATAATCTATCACACCTTATGATGAATCCAATCAAGTTATTGTTAGTAATGGATACATTCTCTCTATTTCATCTAATGGTACCTTAACACTTCCCACTTTTTCTCGTAATCTTCACCTTTATTATATGTTGATTGTTCCTCATATCACTACTAATCTTTTATCTATTTCTAATTTTGTCATTGATAATTCTTTTGTCATTAAATTTAATTCATCTAGTTGTGTTGATAAGAACTTCAAATCTGAAATCCTGCTTCTCGCCGGCCCCATCCATAACAATCTCTATCCTATAAAGATTCCAACATACTTCATCAGTCTAGTTGCTCTCACAACCTCCTTAAATTCAATAAATTTGTTGCATCAATGTCTTGGTCATACTTGTCACTCTACATTATCTAGATTAGGTGATAGTTTGTCATTTAAAAATTTTACCAATCCATATACTTCTTTTCTTCAATACAAAAGTGTTCATCTTTCATTTCATGTGTCTTCTCGAGTTTCTATTAAACTTTTACAACTAATTCACTGTGATATTTGAGGTCCTTCCCTATCTCTTTCCTACTCTGGTTATCAATGTTTCATTATCTTTGTCAATGAATTTAGCCTTTTTACTTGGATTTTTCCTCTTACCCAAAAAATTCAGGCCTTGCTTCATTTTAAATACTTTAAAGCCACTGCTAAAAATCTCTTCTCCACTACCATATAAACTTTTCAATATGTTTCAGCTCCTGAACTCACCAAATGTGCCTTTGATCACTATCTTATTTCCATTGGAATCACTCTTCGCATCTCTTATCCCTATACACCTAAACAAAATAGTCTTACCGAATGAAAAATTTGTCATGTCACTAAAGTTCCTCCTTCATTCCTTCCTTCCCAAGTTTCTTTGGTATGAGGCCTTTACCACTACTGTTTATCTTATAAATCTCTTACCCTCTTATGTTCTTCATCACAAAACTCCACATCAAGTCATTTACTATACTTAACCTGACCTCACTCATCTTCGGGTCTTTGGTTGTGCTTGTTCTCCTTATTTGGGCTACACTTGCCTAGATAAACTTACACCAAAATCTGTCTAATCTGTTTTTCTTGGTTATACCTCCCAATATAAGAGTTAATGGTGTTTTAGTCCTCTAACCTTTAAACTTTACATTTCTTGTAATGTTCGCTTCCTTAAACATCTCTTTCCTTATAAAAATTTTCCAGTTTCATCCTCTACCTCACTTTCCTCATCTCCTATTTTTTTAACTTTACCTTTTCCCCCTCTACCCTTTACTTCATTTCCCCCTCTTAGCACAACCACATCACATCCTCCTCCTTATCCTATTATCATACATACCCAAGATCACACATGTACACCTTGTAACTTTTCTGATTACATCACTTACACTGTCACCACCCCAAATACTCATTTTGATCCCACATCTTTTTTTAAAACTAACAAATTTCCTTACTGGCACCAAGCCATTCTTGATGAGTTCAATGCTTTCCATCATACTAACACATGTACTCTTGTTCCTCCCTCACCAAACATAAACATTGTCAATTATAAATGGGTTTTTTGCACTAAAAAAATATCAATGGTTCTCTTGAGCATTACAAAGCTTGTTTTGTAGGAAAAGTTTATCATAAAAACCTGGAAGTTGATTATTCCGCACTTTCAGTCCTGTTGTCAAACTAACAACTATTCACATCATCATTGCCCTATCCATATTTCATTATTGGCATATTCACCAACTTGATGTTAATAATGCCTTTCTTTATGGTTACTATAAGAACCTGTTTATATGGCATATTCACCAATCATAGTGTTCTCCTTTTTGATCTTACTGAATATCGTAGCACTGTTGGTATACTTCAATATCTTTGCCTCACCAATCCTAACATTCAATTTGTTATTAATAAGGTATTCCAATTTTTACAGTATCCTATTGACATTCACTGATCTACGGTAAAATGAATTCTACAATATACCTATGCCAAACCCTCTCATGGCATTCATTTCACCAAATCTCCCAACTTTCTTTTCAAACCTATTATGATGCTGACTGGGCTAATTATCCTGATGGTCAACGTTCTACATCTAGTTCTTATATCTTTCTTAGGCCCAATCTTATTTCCTAGAGTGCTAAGAACTAACCCATTGTTGCTCGATCCAGTATCGAAGCTGAGTACCATAACATTGCTTTTACATCTGCAAGATTATATTTGATTACTACTCTTTTTAGTTAACTGGGTTTTACTACCCTTTCTGCTAACTTTTGGTGTGATAATCTCACTGCTACATTCTTGGCCACAAATTCGGTTTCTCATGCTCATACCAAGCACATTGAAATTGATATTCAATTTGCTCATGATCTCGTCACCAGCCAAACTCTATTCATTTGGCACATTTCGTCCTCTACTCAGATTGTTGATATTACAACCAAAGCTCTTTTCTCTTCAGCTTTTCAATGACTTCGAGACAAGCTTACAATTTTCTCCTACCATGAACTTGAGGGGGGCTAATAACATCTCAACAGCTTAACTACCATATAATGTATCATTTCACATTATTCACATGTTCATATCCATTCAGTTGTCATATTTATTTAATCTTATCATTTAGTTTAGATTGAATCAATTTCACATTAATTCATTCTATCTCGTTTAGTGTTATAAATACAACATACATTATACAACAATTTACACAGAAAACTCAAATCAATTTATTCATAATATTTGCTTTTATATTGAAAACTCCCAGAATGACTTGAACAAAAACTACCTCCAAAAGTTTTAGACTGCTTTTTACCGATACAATGAAGGAACTATAGATAGAGAGAAAGATAAGAGAAACCTTATATATTTCTATATGTATGATCAGATGTACAAAGGGTATTTATTTATAATGAGCTAAACTAAATAAGAGAGAGATCCCTTATTTTATGCAATTTGTTTATACAATTATAGTAATTAGTTGACTATATATGTTAGAATTAAGGATGAGATTATTGTTAACATCATTCGTAAAGAATTGAAATTTTTTTGCTTGAATAGCTTGCCTAATATAGAAAATTGAGCTTTTTTATATATACTACTAAGTTTGTTAGACCTTATTTTATATCAAGAGTAACTGGTCTTAGTTGCAAGATTGTCGTATTCTTGTTAAGATCAAGATTAATGATGTTGTCGTAGGCTTTTTAGTAAGCATGCTAAGAAACTACTGGCCTTGTTTCCTGAAGATGTGAAGAATTAAAATCGTGCAAAACTGAGGTCCAATGTTGGTTTTTGCGTAAATACCTGATACTTAAAAATCAATCAGGATAATGTAATCAAAAAATAGTATGAAAATGATAACAATGGTATGAGAATGATGTACTGCTCTTGGAAATCTAACCTCCCTTTTATATTTTGAATTGCCAAGGTGATTTGCACATAATGTCGAGATGCAGTTTATTTTAATGTTATACTTCATTTGAAGCAAAGTTCCAATATATTCATCGTATAAACTACAAAAATAAGAATATTTCGTCAATTTTTTGATACTATACATGAAAGAAATGACGACGCTCGTATTTTTGATACATTGATAACGTTGGATTCATTGGTATAAAAGGATACTCTCATATCTTCTCAATTTTTTAGTTGTAATTATATCAGATAAACTTATCCTTGTATCTTACCTTAGTTTATATAACATCATATACAATCTGATTAGTTAGTTTAGATTAAATCAAATACAAATTGATTCATCTTATCTGAATCAGTGTATAAATATAACATACATTGTACAAAAATTTACATCAGAAAATTAATACATTATACTCTACTTTCAACATTTTCAGCTTGTACGTTTATTTTATGGTATCACAGCCTACCTGAGCTAAGTCTCAAGTTTTTTTTACCTCTGCTACATCTTCCATCCATAAATGCAGCCCTACTAGACTACTATACACATAACCGCACAATGCAGAGTATTAACACTTCACTACCGATTGCCAACACATCCAAATTTATTACTACAACTCTTAACAACAACAACTACCTTAACTGGTGAAATCAAGTTGAAGCCATACTACTTACATATGACTCAATCAGGACGGATCCATCACCCCATCGTCCAAGCACCATGAATCAACCAATGACACTTCTCCTCCTTTAGCGGAATTCCTGGAATGGATAAAATAGGACAAATTACTCTACTATTGTCTCACTGTAACACTTACCTCCATAATCACGTCTCTTGCTCTCGACTGTGACACCACTTGAAGTCTCTGGATAGCATTAGAGACCCATTTTCTTCAACAAACCACTGTTCAAAAATCACTCTTTTGGCTTCATCTTCACACCACCAGAAAAGGTGATTCCACCACCATAAATTATCTAAAGATCATTGCCACTACCGCTGAAGATTTGGCAGCAATATGTGACCTAGTCTTATCCGACGACCTGGTTCTCTTCACCTTCAACAAACTTCCTCTAAAATATGACTTCTTCGTTACTGCCATGGAGAACCGTGAATCACCTCCATTTTCTCTGAGCTATGAGCCAAACTGCTACTTGACAAACAATGTTTGTTATCCCTCCATCAAACTCCACCGGACGTTGCCTTTACTGTTCAACATAGACATCATCCTCTGCCTCACGGTAGTGGCAGCAGACCATCCTCCAACCAGTGAAGCATGTATCTATAACAAAAAGACCACGTTAGGTCTTCTAATTAACCCTGGGTCAAGCCATACCATAATAGTTCAGGCTTTAGCCCAACTCAGCTCATCTAAACCTAGCAGCCCTATTCATCACACTAGACCCACTATACCTATTCCATTCAACACTTCTATCAGCCCAGCCCCTATAGCCCAAATTAATTAAGCCATTCAAAATCATATCCTAATTCCACCTTTTGACCCAAATCTAGTTCCTAACCTCCAAAATGTCAAATTTGGAAAAAGAATTTGGTCACATAACTTCCATTTGTTATTTTTGCTACAAGCAATCTCAAAACAATTTTTCTAATCGTTCCTCTAACCCCTTACAACTTCAACCAGCCTTGTCTACCTCACATATTAATCTAAATTCATTTGCGTCTTCCCCCAGTGAAATTACCAAATAGCTTCCAGGTAGTAGTGCTTCTTCTCACATGCCCAACAATAATATTGTCGACTCGATTAAACCATATCATAGTATTAATCAAGTAGTTTTTGGTAATATTACTACCCTTCCCATAACTTCCAAAGATTGCTTATCTTTCCGTATCAATTTGTGACCATTATACTTAAATAAAACTCTAATTGTTTCTAAAATTATTGTCAATTTGCTTTTTGTTGCTGAATTTGTTAAAAACAATTCATATTTAATTGAATTTAATCCCTCTGATTATATTTTGAATGACCATTCCATTAAGATTCCACTTCTTGCGGGAAACATCTACAATAATCTTTACCCTTTCAAGGTTCCTTTCAATTTCATAAATCTTATGGCTTTTGAGGCTCAATACTTCACACATTTGGCACCAACGTCTTGGTCGTTTATGTTCTCAAATATTTTCCAAATTATTTATATTTGATTGAATGTCTCATACCCATCTTCATTGTAATTCATGTCTTCAAAGAAAAAGTTGCCATCTTTCTTTTCCTACATCTACTAGAGTATGTACGACACCTCTTCAACTTATTCAATTTGACAATTAGGGACCATCACCTTTGTTATCATATATTGGTAAAAGATATTTTATAATTTTTATTGATGATTTCAGTCGTTACATATGAATTTATCCTCTAAGTCATAAGTCTCAAGCAACATAAACATTTCAATTTTCTAAAACCACTGCTGAGAACTTATTCTTAACAAAAATCAAAACTTTTCAATGTAATGGAGCTTTTGAACTCATCAAATAATCATTTTCTACTTTTCTCACCCCTCACGAAATTTCTTTCTATATTTATTGTCCTTATAACCCACAATAAAATGGTGTCGCCAAACATAAAATTAGTCAGAAAATTGAAACAGGAATCACTCTTTTTGTTCTCAACTCTCTCTTGAAGAGATTTTGGTATGAAGCCTTTTTCATTGTTGTTTACATTGTAAATTTTTTAGCATCATCTACCTTGCATTTCAAATCTCCTCACAAAATGTTGTTCAACTATTCTCCTTATCTTAATCATCTTTGTGTTTTGGGTTGCACATGCTATCCTTTCCTTGATCACACTAGAAATATTAAACTCACAATCAAATCCATCTTATGTGTATTCCTTGACTGCGCCTCCAATTGTTAAGGATAAAAATGTTTTGACCAATCTATAAATAAAATTTATCTTTTCCAGCATGATAGATTTCTTGAAAATCAGTTTCTTACACTCCAACCACACTCCTTTTCCTATTCTATCACTTTTCTATCTTTCCTATTCCAAATTTAATCATCAGCTACTCCTCCATCACTGTCTACTCCTCCCATCTTATTAATATTGACTACTTTTGCCTCATCCACACCTCTGCTACCCTCTTCCTTGTGTACTTCAATTGTTCCTCAACCATCATCTTCCTTTTCTCATCCTATGGTCACTCACACTTAGGACTACACTCGACCTTTAAAATCTTTTCCTTATCATATTACTTACAGCACCATTGGCCCTATGTCTCTTGATCCAGACCCTACTTCTTTCACTTAAGCAAACAAATTTCATCACTGGCGATAAGCCATGCGTGATGAATTTAAAGCTCTTTGTCATAACAATACTTGATCCCTTATTCGCCCTTCTCCAAGTGCAAATATTGTCAGCCATAAGTGGGTATTCCATACAAAACTTAATATTGATGGTTCATTAATTAGACCATTATAAAGCCTGCTTGGTAGCTAAAAGCTGTCATCATTAACCTAATCTTGAATACACTGACACATTTAGTCTGGTCGTCAAACTTATCGCCACTCACTTTACTCTTACACTTACCTTAGCTCAAAACGAGTCCATTTGTCAACTTGGTGTTAACAATGCTTTTCTTCTTGCCCACTTATAAGAACCTATTTTTATACAACAACCATCTGGTTTTGTTGATCCTTATCATCCTTATTATGTGTTTCATCTATACAAGGCTCTTTATGGTCTTAAGGAAACTCCTAGAGCTCGGTTTCACCGCTTAAGTTATAAACTTGTTGACCTTATATTCACTTCCTCCAAAGTTGATACATTTCTTTTTATTCACGCCACATCAACTCACACTGCCTTTCTCCTTGTTTATGTGGATGATATCTTAGTCACTAGTTATTTACAAAATTTTATTGAAACCATCATTAATGCTCTTCATTATGTTTTCTCCTTAAAAGATTTAGGACCTCTTCACTACTTTCTTAGCATCAAAGCCACATTTACATCCACTGTCATTCTTCTTACACAATCTAAATACACTTGTGACCTTCTTCAATGCACACATCCGACTCTTCCAAACCTGTCTCCATACCCATTACCCCCTCTCTACCACAGTCTAAAAATCATAACCTTCCTCTTTCTAATCTTACTAAATACTGTAGTATTATTAGAGCCATTTAGTACCTTTGTCTAACCAAACCTAATATCCAATTTTCTATTAACAAAGTTTCACAGTTCTTACACCATACTATTGATGTTCAGTGGATAGTGGTTAACTGCATTTTGCAGTATCTATGCTCTACCTTGTCCCATGGCCTACATTTAATCAAACCTTCTACCTTAACCATCACTAATTACTCTAATGTTGATTGGGCAGGGTGTCCTGAAGATTTTCGGTCTACATCTGATTATTGCATTTTTTTTGGCTCCTCTTTAATTTCTTGGAGTTCTAAGAAACAACCTATTGTAGTCAAATCTAGCACTGAAACAGAATACAGGAGCATTGCTCTAGCTATTGCTGAACTATGATGGCTAAATTCTCTACTTGGTGAACTTAGATTCTCTCACATTATACCACTTTTGTATTATGAAAACAGTAACACTACCTTTTTTGTTGTAGATCTTGTCTCTCATGCTCGTACTAAATATATTGAAATTGATATACATTTTGTTTATGATTTGGTTGGAAAAAAATTTCTATCTATCCATCATATATCGGCTTACGACTTACTGAAATTCTTACCAAACTAGTGGCCTCTACCCCTTTTCTGCTACTACGTCACAATCTCAATGTTCTTTCGAGCATTAGCTTGTAGAGTCTGATAACATCACATCTTCTTAAGTTTTTCAATTGAAATTATATCAAATAAACTTACTCGTATTATCTTATCTTAGTTTAGATAACATCATTGATAATCTGATCGTTTAGTTTCCACGGAATCAATTTGGGCCAGCTTATCTAAATTGACGTATAAATATAGCATTCATTGTACAGAAATATACAACAGAAAATTAATACACTACCCTTTCCTTTCGACATTTTCAGCTTGTTCTTTTATTTCGAAGTTATCCAACGAATTTATTTACCTATTTGCCACTCTAAAATGCCAATTCATGCCTATGGACCCCAGACATGGCAGCAGTTGCTTTTACGTTCTTGTGTCAGCATCTACCAGGTACTGTTCTGCATTTGCGTTCACAGATTTTTCATTCGCTTCTTGGTTTCCCTGGCTTTTTAAATAGCCAGCTCACACGGAGAAGAACAATTCATGCCTACAGAACCCAGACAAGACAACAGTCGCTTTTACGTTATCATGACAGCAGGTACTACGTACTGTTCAGCTTTTGCGTTCACGCATACTTCAGTCGCTTCTTGTTTTCCTTTGTTTTCAATAGACAGCTCACGTGAATAAGACCTTCGACCTCCATAATTATAGTCAAAATAGTAACGGTACTTCCAATGAGAAAACGTGTACCACGAGCGTTGTTCCAATTGACTTAATGATCTCGTGCGTATATTTACGTAGATTTTATGTAAATACATAAATAATATTTTAAAAAAAGTATAATAAAAATTAATTAATCGGAACAAAAAATTCTTATCCTGTGCTATAATTATATTGGACTGGATGACAAAAAGTTTGAAATGATCAAATTTTAATGAAAGACATCGAGTGAAGGACTATCCGAATCATAAAATTATTGAAGTATGCTGCCCAATAATGTCTCCTGCTGTCTATCATTAATGGTCACAAGCTCGACATTGAAAGATGGATTTCCTTCTGTGTTCACTAAGTGGATTCCACCATCACAACATGTTGGAACTGGCCATACATTTGGATTTGGTAAATTTTGTTTTTACCCCTGTTAAAATATTAATTTCCATATCATGTTTGTAATGACATCGTCATTTCTTGTCTGGATAATCAAATTTAATCATCAAGCTAGAATTAGTGCCGTTTATCACATGGGAAGATACAGTTTTATGTATTGCTAAGTTTTTATTTTTTTGGGATATTGATAGAAAACTTTTATATAAGAGAAAAAGTTTAAATTTGGTTCTTCAAACTCTTTCTTTAAGTAAAGCCAAAATCGATTAAAGTAGAAGCTCCAAAGTGTCTTACGAAAATAACAAGGTCAGAGGCCATGTGCAGATAACAAGGAAACCAGTTAAGGTTAGGCTTTCGAAAATAAATTTAATTAGCTATTAGTTGATCGGGTTATCAAAGCTTTCAAAATTAATTATGATTTATTAAACTCTTGTAATGGTTATAGAACCAGATTAAATCCCAAGAGAAAAAACTAGCTCCTTAATTTCAATTGTCTAAATTGTTGAGAAATTGGGTCGAGATCCGATCCTGACCGTAGAATACTTATGAAACGTTTTAGCAATCTTTGATTTCCTGAAAATCATGATTTTTTTAATTCTATAAAATAATTAACACAAATTATAATAAAGCGAAAACTTAATCTGTACTTTATTCCGAAGTTTGATCTTTATCTTGTTGATTGTATCCCTCGAACCGTTCTCGAAACCGATCCGTTTCAACCATCATAGCCCCAAAAATGTCCGATCTCTAACGGTATCTATAGAATGAGTTGAAAAAACTCTGTAACTCTTACAGATAGGGTTAAGCAAGAAGTGCTAGCTCCATAGAGCTTAACCTATTTATAATAAGCTTTGGACATTTTAGATTTAATTGAAATTAAATTCTAATTTCAATTAAACTTAATTAGAATTATAAATAATTCTAATTAAATACCAATTATGTCTATATAATATTCAATATTTCATATTGATCCTTATTGATTAAATATCTTGTATTTAATAATAAATTTTCTCAAACTTTACAATCAAGTTCAACTTGATTAAATTAACTTTGCTCTAATAAAACTCATTCTATATGTGAGACCCATTAGGTTTCCAAATATATTGACAATGATTATAAATTCTAATTCTAATTCATAATTAGAATAAGATAAATTAAAACTTCTTTTTAATTTATCTTTAATTCTCTAATTAAACAATTTATAATCATAGATTAAGATTGGCGTCTAGCAACGCATCATGACCACCCAAATATTTAGAAATGTCAAGGTGGTTTTAACTAACCTTTCCGTGCATATGAATTATAGTATTATTGAATCTAAGCATAAATCTCAAAGCTCATCATAGAATATATTTTTCCTCTCCCACACACCTGAACCATACATTATCCCTATTGTATGCACAAGATGCTCACATTCCACAAAAAATAAAACAAAGCACAGAGTAGAAGACTCCCTTGAGTTGTGAGCATATGAACTTCGATGTACTATGGTGTTGGTGGACATAGAGTTATCACCCTTATAAATTGTAGTAGAGGATCCAAATTCTTCTCCAGTTTATAGATTTTACTTTCTAACCTCTCCAGTCGAAAGTGATGCTCATGTTAGATTGGTGGAACCATAAGATATTGAGGTTGTGGAACATCAAAACCCTATTGTTGATTTGATGATAAACCTTGTCATGCGGGATTTTATTGCTCGAGTAACCTCGTTATGCTTAAATAAGCCTTGTCCAATGGTTCCATCTCATAAGCAATATGCATATCAATATCAGTTATATCAAACAAATTGAGATTAATAGCCAGGTCGGTAATAAGGGAACTAAGACATAAGTTCTTATTAGAAGAGATAAGAGTGTTAAACTGCCTAGCCAACCAAGCACCCAAATTGACGTATATTTTATATAACATACACCAACTCAAATTTAGTGTAACTACAATTCTTGGACTTCCTTCCTAAATAATTAAAAGCCAAGAAATGATGCATATAAATCCATTCGAGTTCATTAAGATCATTGCCCTTATATTTACTTGGATGATAAACCAACTGTTCAGAAGAAATTGATTTCCATACTCTATAAGAATCAAAATCACTATAGTCTATAATCGTTTCTTTGTATTGGGTCATATAAGCATAATCCTCATTTATCAACCCCAAAATCAAATTAAATTCAGTGATGCTGTATTTAAATTTAACACCCGTCATTTGTACTGTACCACATTGGGACTATGTAGAGAGAAATTATCCAGTTTATCACTAAATATCGGACAATAGATTAATACAAAATGTCTCCAACTCATATCAGTAATCAAATCATCAAAATTTTCCTTGATATATAATTCTTCTAAGGAAGGATAATGCACATACTTACTAATATTAATATGTCAGGTTTTGACAACGATATATCTTTGTTTTCTTTCTTTAAAGATGAAAGTGAGATATTCACAAAGGTCCAACTTAGCTGGTGGCAAGATAGATGTATTTTTAGTTATCTGAGCATGTTTCCTATGGGTACCTATCGTAGGTCTAATTTCATATTGATTTTGTGCAGTTGGATTCACTTTAGACTTGCCTTTTTTTGTTCTCTAGTTAGTATTTTTAACGTCCCATAATTATGAAAATTATAAACAAAAAAATTAATCCTAAAAATAACTTAAACAACCTGGTAATAACTAAATCAAATTTAAAATGAAAGGAATTAAAATTATTTAATAAAAATAAGTAAAAGAAAAATAAAAAATAAAAAATGACGTTAGTAAAATACTAGTGGACAGCTGGATTGCTTAGTTTGTGTGTTGTATGGTTGGCGATATACATTGGTAGGTGATGGGAGGGTGGTTGGGATGCTAGGGTTATCCTTTGAATTTTTTTATTTTTTAATTATCATTTTTTAAAAATTTTATTTATATCATCATTTTGTTTTTATTTATATCTCTTTTTATTATTTTTTATTATTTTAACTAATATTTTAAATTAAAGTTTTATTTATTTTTTAAAAAAATCATCATTTTCTAAAATATAGAACTTATTACTAACATCTATAAGTTGTGATTACACCTTATGAATGTTATTATTTTGGAAATAAGGGGTTTCACTCAAGAAAGTTGAATCACATAAGACGTGATCTCGCCTTATAAATTTTAGTATTTAAGAATTTAAGTGACTGTTACCTTAACCTAAGTTATATAAGGCGTGATCACGCGTTATAAATTTTAGTAATCTAGAATTTTGGGTTTTTTTTTCCTAATTTAAGATGACTGTTACCTTAACCTGAGTTATATAAGGCGTGATCACGCCTTATACATTTTAGTAATCTAGAATTTTGGGTTTGTTTCCTGATAGCTAGATTAGATAAGGCACGAGCTTCCCTTGTCAATTTAAGTATTCTAGAATTTAAAATCCAATTTTCCCTTAAACGAATAAAGTACTACTCAAAGAAAAACAAATGAAAACTATATAGAATAAAAACAAAACTAATAAAAATTATCATGTTTTAGATTGTCTCCTAAAAAGAGAAATTATTAAACGTCATTATGCTCAATAGAGCTTTTTTCTTCTCAAACCTCTACGTACTGAGGAAATGCCAAATCAATATCCGCCACCCTTAAAACTGTCATCGCCTTATAAAATGGTTTCTATCTATGTTCATAAAGTCTTCCCAAAATTTAGACTTTTTACTTCCATTGCATTATAAGGAAATCCATTAGGATAATAAAAGGACAAAGCCATCTAAAAGGTAACTTACCTGACATAAGCTTTAGTCAAGAGTTATATGATAACACTTCTATCCCACCTCAAATTGATTTCTCAAGAACATACTATCATGGAGCAATTTGGTTTTCTCTTTATAAATTCTTGCACTCTCGTAAGCATCCAACTTTAGTTCCTCTAACTCTTGCAATTGCAATTTCCTTGCCTCCCTATCTTTTGCTAAATCTATATTGCAATGTTCCACCCAATAAGCTTTATATTCAACCTCCACTAGTAAATGGCAAGTTTTACCAGAAACCAATCAATAAGGAGACATTCCTATTGGTGTTCTATAAGTTGTATGATACATTTAAAAAGCATCATCTATACATAAACTTTAATCCTTTCGTCCAATATTTACCATCTTTTTAAAAATAGACTTTACTTCTTTGTTTGATACGTCTACTTATCCATTAATTTGTGGATGGTACGCCATAGCTACTTGATGATACACTGTATAATTTTTAAATAAAGTTGCTAGTGCTTTATTGCAAAAATGGCTTCTTTAATCACTAATAATAGATTGCAGAATTCTAAATGTACTGAAAATATAAGACTTTATAAAACCTATAACAACTGCAAAATCATCAATCTTGTTCGATTTTTCTACCGCCACTTCGAAACATAATCAATTGCCGAAAAAATATAAGAAAAATCACAAAAGGGCCCATAAAATCAATACCACATATATTAAATATGTCAACTATAAGAATTTGGTTTGAGGCCTTTCATTTCTATAAGATAACGTACGTATGTTTTAGCATCTATTACAACTTTTACAAAACACATAAGCATTTATAAGCAAAGTCTTCCAATACAAACCACTATTTAAAAATTTTCTAGCAATTCATTTAAGACCAAACAGATCACCGCATACATAATTGTGATAAAAGTTAAGGCATAATGATGTTCTTCCTCTGGCACACAATGCTTAATAATTTGATAGGAGCAGAACTTTCACATTTGTGCTTCATCCCAAATATAACATTTTACTCATTTTCCTTCCTAGACTTACTAATGTAATTAGGCAAAGTTCTAATAACTAAATAATTAATAATGTTTGCTTAACGTGGAACCATACCTTTCATTTAGAACAATTGCTCATTAGGAAAAGTTTCAGAAATAGGTAAAATATCTTCATACCTTACCAATCTACTCATATGGTCTACTATTGGAATTTTTTACTCCTTTTCTGTCCCTTGTTATCAAATGAAACTCTTGAAGTAGCAAAATCAACTATATCAACCTTGATATGACTCTTTCTTTACTGAAAGGTTTTTGAGTGTTGCATGGTCAAAATATAGAATAACTTTATAGCCAAGCAAATAAGATCTAAATTTATCTAAAGTAAAAATAATTGCTAAGACATCCTTTTCAATTGTACAATAATCAAAATGTGCAACATCCAACGTTTTTAAAGTATAATAGATAACATGAATTTGTTTTCCAATCCTTTGGCCTAAAATAACTCCCATTTTATAACTACTAGTATTACATATGATCTCAAATCGTAGATACCAATTTGGTGGTTGAATAATAGGTGCACTTGTCAACAATTCCTTAGAGCTTATCAAAAGCTTCTTTGTATTCCTTTCTAAATTCAATTGAGACATCTTTTTGTAGTAAATTTGATAATGGTATCATAGTCTTAGAAAAATCCTTATTAATCTCGTGATAAAATCCTACATGTATAAGAAAAGGTATAAATTCCCTAACATTTGTAGGGTAAAGTAAGTTAATGATTAAATATACTTTTGCTTTGTCAACTTCTATGCCCCTTGATGAAATCACATATCCCAAAACGATGCCTTGATTAACCATAAAATGGCTTTTTTCGTAATTCAATACTAAATTCTTTTCAATGCATCTTTTGAGAACCTTAGATAAATGATTTAAGAAATCATCAAATGAATCTCCTTAAACTATGAAATCATTACTGAATACTTCAATGCAATTCTCAATATACTTAGAAATATACTCATCATACAATTTTGAAATGTATCTAGAGCATTATAAAGACTGAAGGGCATTCACTTAAGGGCATACGTTCCAAAAGGGTATATAAAGGTACTATTCTCATGATCTTCTTAGTAATTACTATGTGGTAGTAACCTCAAAAACCATCTAAAAAGGAAAAACATGATTTACTCATAAGTCTTTCTAACATTTGACCTACAAAGGGTAATGGTAAATGATATTTTCTAGAGACCAAGTTAAGCTTCCTAAATTATCTACATATTCGCCACCCATTATGTTCCCTTATTGGCATGAACTCATCATCCTAATTTTTTATCACTATCATCCCACTTTTCTTTGACATAACATGTATTAGGCTCACCCATTCACTATCTGAGATTAGATAAATTGTACTTGCATCAAAAAGTTCCAAAATCTCTTTCCTTACCACATCTTTCATTATTAGATTAAGTATTCTTTAGGGTTCCCTTATTAGCTTAACATTTTCTTTCAAAAGAATCCTATGCATGAAATTGCTAGGCTAGTGCCTTTTATATCTGCTAAATTCAAACTGAGTTTATTTTTGTATTCATTAAGTAGTGCTACTAGTCTTTTCTCTAGTCTAGTAGTCAACTTTTTTTAGATGATCACAAGTAGTGACTCTCCTTCACCCAAATAGACATAATTTAGGTAATCAGGTAAGGTCTTCAATTCTATCCTCAGATCTTGTAAAACAGAAGGCAACATTTTCTTGTGAATTATAGAAATTTCATCATTTAATGTTTTTGAATCTATTAACATTACTGATGACGATTCTACAACTTCAGAAGTTTTATCAACGTGCTTGATTACTTCTAGTTTAGCACCAAACTTCAACTCATCATAAGAACTTTATTCTTTAAAAATATCATGCATACTTGAATCCACAATATCTATATGATAAATAAAGTGAAAATATTATGGTACTTTATTACCAAAAAAATATTAAACTTTATTATTTATTCATTAAACTCAATGGAAAGAGTATACTCTTCTACATCAATTTTTACCTTAATCTTCTTTATAAACAACCTTCCAATAAAATAAAAGACAAATGCTCAACCCTATCACCATCCATTTTTAAGATGTAAAAGTCCACTAAAAATACCAATAGGATGAACATAAGAATGATTAGCTTGTTGAATAATCATATTAGTTTCTTATAAAGAATTTAGATTTAAAACTCGATAAATTAAGTATGACATGAAAATTAATATATACAACTAAGTCTAGCATGGCACGTTCAATTTTCTTATCACCAATGACATAAGGAAGTGTAAACATACCAGGAAATTTGCATTTTTCTGTTGATTTCTCATTCATCGTAGTTGATACATTCTTACCCAATATTATCCTCTCTTTTTCCCTTAACTTCCTCTTATTTGTGTATAGTTATTTCAAAAAATTTGCATAATTTGGAGTTTGCTTTATGGCTTCTAAAAGTGGTATATTGGATTTTACCTTTTTTAAGGTCTTTAAGATCCCTCTTTTGTATTGCTCTCCTTTGGATTTAGCTAATTGTAAAGGAAAGGAGGTACACGTGCATTAGTTGATATAGGTAAAGATAAATCAACTGTTACCTTTATTGATTCTTAAGTTAGAGGTTCATCTTTCTTCTCTCCTTCTTCATGCTTTTCTACCTCCATTGGTAAGGAAGATTCATATTGAATTTCCTTCCCATTTCTTATTGTCATTGCACTTACATTCTCCTTAAGATTCAACACCATTTATGAAGTTTATTTTCCTAATACTCTTCCAATTTACTAAATTGTGAAGACTTCCTCGTGTTTCCTATTGAAATTGTTTAATAATAGTAGGAAATTCCTTAACAACTTCATCTAAAGACATACTTGAATTTGAAGATTGAGATTGAGCATAAGTAGGTACTTGAGGTTTTCTATTGAAATTTTGAGGTTTTTGGTATCTCTGTTCCATAGTTATAATTTTTATGATCCATCCATTCTAAATTATAGTAGTTAGAATAAGGGAAATACTTCCATTAAGGTTGACTAGGAAATCCCCCTATTACACTAAATAGAGTCTTTTTGCAATATAGAGCACATCTTCATAGGATGCTCAAGGAATGAGTATATTCCACCTACTCGTGCTAATTACAATTGACCTATAATGTTTATTAAGACTCCTCCACTAACTACATCTAATACTCCTATCCATTGGCAATAACCCTTCATAAAAGTACTGAATCAACAGTTGATCAGAAATTTAATAATGTGACAAACTAGCACATAATTCCTTAAATCTCTCCCAATATTCATACATTGATTCTTATATAAATTGTCTTATCAAACATATATCCTTTTTTATATTTGTTACTTATGATGTAGGAGAGAACTTATCCAAAAGCAACCTTTTGTCTTATTCCATATGGTCAGAATCTACACCAATCATTAACTCTATCTCAACTTTTGCTTCTAGAGGCGAATGACCTTTTCCTTAGTCTTTTTCCTTACATAATGCATTGTCTTCTCAATTCCAGGATTATATTGCAATTTACCTTTCAGAGAAAAATGAGTCATATAAGATAAAAGATTAGAAATAAACTATAAAATAACCAAAGAAAACTAAGAAACTAAAATAGCTCCCGGGCAATGACTTGAAAATTTTGATTAATTGTTGAAGCCATTAGAATTAATTCAGATTTACTAAACTCTTGTAACAATTATGGAACTAGGTGGATCCCAAGAGAACTAACAACTAATTTCTTAATTTCAATTTTCTAGAAAAATGTGGGGTTTGTGATTAATTAACTAATGAACAAAAATGAATAAATTATCAAAATTATCAATTGAAAATAAAGATTGAGAAATTCAATTTTACTTAACTATGATTCAAGGAAAATAAGTCATCTAATTATAAAGAATAATTTTCACAATTCAAGCATTTACTTTGAAACATATTAGGATAGCCATAATAAGTCCCAGATTTTCTTAAATTAGTTAGTTCAAACTTAGCAAAAACTTACCATCAATTGAATGGGTATGAAGCATTCTATATCAATTATATAACATTCTATATCAATTAAATGATAGCAATAAACTTAGTAAAAAATACTAATCCCTAAATTAAAAAATTGACATGACACCTATTCAATTTACTTTTCTTGTTTTTCATAAGTCAAATATGCAAATTCATAAATAACATACTTATTACTTGTATTAATCCTTCATGACAATTACAGATCATTGAACTCATAGAAAACTATAGAATAATTAAAATCAAATTAATTTTTCATATTAAACAATATTGACTGCTCGTGAAACAAAAGAACACAAAACAATAAATACTTGAATTGAAATAGAAATCTATGCTTAGAGCTAAACCTCACAAGGTTACAACTAGATTTTTAAATTCCCTTTAATCAGAATATTTGGAATAAGTCACTCATGGCTTTTGTTCCAACATCAAAAATAGAAGAAAAGATGAAAGATTAAGAGAAATTTATAAAGAAACAAAAATAAGGTGATATGGAAAAGTGAAGAACATTTTTCTCTCCTTTTCTAACCCAAAAACTAGCTTTCCTCTATCTTGTGGAAATTCGTATCTAAACAAATTCAAATAGGGTTGTAAATAAGTTTCCTAACTGGATTTAAACTCTTAGGGTGAATATGGCATTAAATGTTATCTCACCTTATCCACTACAATAATTTGCCCACTTTTCCCAAATCATGATTTTGACAAATTATACTTCAATTTGATCTAACCTCCACTTGTCATCTCCTAAAGTAAAATATAAATTAATTTCCCCATTTAAGCATCAAAATTAAGCCAAATAAAAGAGATCAATCCAATTATCATAACCAAATAAAATCTTATCAGTAGCTTCCTAATGTTTTATCTCCCTATCAAGTCTTTGTTATTTAATATCATTAATTCTCATTGTTACGAAAGATCTCTTTATTCATAAAAACGTTTCTTTTAAGAAAATGTTTTGATCCATTGACTTGACTTTGAAGATCATTTTAATTTTCTCCTTCTATATAGCACATATTGTACAACTTCGAAATATTCTAAAATTTTTTGTTATACTTTGTATTGCTTGCCTATTTAATAATATGGGACTAGCACTAGGAAATATATATTGCAATTATTTGCAGCTTATTACATATTATTGTTAGGTACTAACATTTAAAGAAATATTTTATCCTAATTATTAAAAAACCAAATTATAATCTATACTTGGTGTTTAATATCCTTTTTAATACTAATCAAAGCACAAAAGATACTTTATGCATGCTCTCTAAAAACCAGATTAGATCTAACCAATAAAATCTAGGCATATCATCAATAATGAGTTTAGTGCATGACTAATAAGTGAACATGTCCAAGCTATACCTCAATCAAATAATTATATTCGTAATGTCAAGTTTAGGGTGGTAATTAGGCAAGTTATTAATGATTCCTAAGTAGACTTTTTAATGATTTGTTAGTGAAGACCATCTGCTTACTTAGATAATAAACTTAAAGCTTACAATTTTTGGAATACTTACCGTCAAGGATCTAGCACTAAGTTATTTATGCAAAGGACCTAGGTTATGCTAATTGGCATACTATAGTCGTGTGTTCTCTCCATTTTGACAACACTTTTAATGTTAGCATTAACTTGATCCCTAAGGTTTAAAATATATATGAGTGTTTGAGATGTGTTGGTTTTAGCTTAGATTCTCCAAAACTCTTACCTTTAAGGATTAATTGTGTAACCTTTACACCCAAAGGGGTTATTGATTTATAAATAGTTTTCATATTCTTTTAGCCAATAAAACCTTATTTATTATTATGATAGCTTTAATTCCCAACCCTTCTTAGACATTAGGTTTACAAACACCTTCCTATTTGACTTTAGCATTAGATGCTACATTCTAATTTTCAGACCATAAGAAATCTTTTGGTAGTCTCTTGATAGATTTAGTTAAGTTAAAAGGTAGGAAATGATGTGAATACTAGTACACCTGAAAGCTAAAAAGAAATATAATTGATGAATTATAATATCCCAAAAAAGATAGGAATAGATTTTACTAAATTTTTATTTCTAAGTAATGGATTAAAAAGGGGTTATCAGTTCATAAGTGTAAATCTTGAACCTACTATTTGGGATTCCCAAGTATTTGAAAGATTGTTGGAGTTAGATAAAGCCTAAGAGCACGGTATTTTCTGCTGCAAAGTTAGTGGTAATAGTTGAGGCAATAATGTTGATCATGTTTTGATAATGGAGAGACTCGAGGACCTTTGAAAATTTTTAAGAGAGTTAGGAATAACCTTGATTAATTCTAGGTTTGTCCTAAAAAGCAACAGTATATCATGTGTAAAAGTGAGGTTGAAGGTTTAGATTTTTCTACACTTAAAGTGAAACTAATTTTTTTTCCTTCTCAATATTGCGAGCTATCAGCTTGATAAAAGTTTTATTACAAATGCTCGATAGGCAAAAGGATAATGAGTCACCTTGTCTAATTTTTTTTGCTCATTAGAAAGTTTGTGTAGATTCCCTATTTACTAGAAAACTGAATCAGGTAGAGTTAACACACTATTTTAGACATTAGATGAATTTAATAAGAAATCTAAATGTTTTTTCAAAAATTAAAATATTTCATTGAATAAAAATATATATAATCCAGAGTAAAATTGATCTAGAATAGTCCAAAAGATCTAGATTATAAAGATTATAGTTCCTAGTAATCTTTACATCATGATATCTAAGGGAGACTTATGAACATAAAAAAAGCCAATATTATTCTAATCCCCATCTTCTCTTTATGTTATGTGACAAATTTACTGCTATTCCTCTTGTTAACATGGCCGATCTACATTGAAGATAAATATCCTAAAAAACCATCTCTGTGCTTCTACTTTTTTGTTTAAAAGTTCTGCAATTTCTCTCTTTTCAGATGTAATACATAATATTGCCTAGCTTATCTTGATTACTTTGAGAGCTGCTATATTTTGCACTCTAAGTTTCCCTAACCAAGTAATAGTTTCACTCCAAGAGTCCACTAGTTTGCCCATGTTAAGAGTAACCTACATCTGGGGCCATACTTGCCTAGTATACCTATATTTAATCATAACATGTTCCAGATTTTCTAGTTCAATATTACATAACTCACAATGCAATGTGTTAATTGAGAACTTGATCTTATACCTCGTGAGTAACCCTCTATTGATTCCCATCCATTAGATGAATGACTGAGTTAGATTGATTTCAATGTCCCATACCAAAGTTGTCCACTCTTGCCTTATGTTCTGGCAGTTTGTACAAATGTTTTACATGCTTTTATGTTAAACTTCTTTGATTTATTTGCTAGCCATTGAATTTCATCTTGTTCTCCCTCATGGCATCTTGTCATCTCTTCCAATATGAATCTAGCACTTCTATTATTATGGTTGGGCCATGTCCATTAATTGTTTCTAATTAGCATGCTTACTTTAGTTTTCATATTCACCACCAATTTCAAGGGTTATTTCTCTTCCACATTATATAGGGGACCTTGACAGTGCCAATTATCATACTAAAAATATTTACTTTCTCCATTCCCAATCCTATGGAATACTTGATTTTGCATCCATTGCCTTGTCTCTAACATTTCCTTTAAAGTTCCAAACATTTCCTACCTTTGCTTTAGTATCCAAATACTCTTATTGTTTATGAATACATTATGTATCCATTTCACCCATAAATTCTCCCTTTTATAACACAACCATCACAAGTTCCTTGCTATACTTACCCTATTAATCATCCTTGCAGAGTGAATTCCTAGTCGCCCTAGTGCTTAGGTCTGTAAATTTTACTCCAACTTCTCTTTGCTTTGCTTCTACCTTAGTTTGAACCATTTCATAAGAAATCTCTAGGTCTCCTATCTACTTCCTTAAGGATACTTTTGCTAAATTAACTGGTGCCCGCCTCCATAACTAAGGAACCTATTACTCCATTGGTTGATTCTTCCATAGATTGAGTCTAAAAAAGGTTTACAGTATGTTACATTTATTCTTCTTAGGCATATTGGTGCCCCTAAGTACTTAAAGAGAATGCTTCCTTATTTTAATCCCATCTTTATAGATTTCGAGGCTATCTCTCTACTTAAGTTGCATGATAAGTATAAGCAACTCTTCATTGGATTTCTTCTTTGGCTTAAAATATCTTGGAACTCCTCCATCTCTTACAATATTAAATCTATTGAATTTTTGTCAGCCCTGCAAAACAATAGTAAGTTATCTGCAAAAGCTAGATGTGTGAGCGTTATACCTTTACATCTGCTATGGAACTAAAATTTTGGGTGCCTCTTTATGTTACTTACAATGAGAGTTGACAAGACCTCTATGTAAAGTATAAATAGGTAAGGGGATAGTAGGTCCACTTACCTTAGTCCTCTCCTTACTTTGGTCAGGTTTGCGGGCCGCATCCACTACGATTAGCATAGAAGCAGTGGTTAAACATTCCTCTACCCATTTTCTAAACATGGGAGTATAACCTATTGCCTCAAGGTATTGAAAATAAAACTCCAAAAATTGAGTCATAGGCCTTTTCAAGGTCCATCTTTATAAGAAATCCAAATGTTATCAGTGTGTCAAACATGAATCTCCATTATACTAAGTTAAAAGCCTTGTAAAATTCCACTTTTAAGGCATAACATTTATATCATTTTTCCATAATAATTCTTGAAGAATTCTTGAGCCAGTAGAAGATTTTCACTTATATTTATGCCTTCAATGAACATTTCTTAGCTTAGGATAATATGTGTTAGAGAATGACCTTAACTCTTAAATCCAATATCTTACATATTGTTTAGTGCAACATATTGTAGCAAGAAATTAGTTTAAAATCATGGAAAGTTTAGGGATTTTGGACTTTAGGTATAAGAAATATGATATTTTATTGAATGCGTTCAATAGCTAGCTTGAAGAGAAGAACTTCATAATTACACTTAAGTTAATATCTCCTTTAAAGCTTTAAGATAAATTAAAAGAAAAATGCATTCAACCCATTTGGTCTTAAGGCTTTATTTGTATCAATGTTGAACAAAGCTCTTTCTATGTCAACTCTTATAGATGGCTTAATGAGAAAGTCTATATAGTCATTGTTGATGAAATGAGGTATAAAAGATTTAATTTCCTAAAGGCTTAAGATAGTACTTTTATAGCTCCCTAAAATGTTTTTGAAAAAATTTATAGCCAAGATCTCTAGGTTCTCCTAATCCATAATGGATTTCTATATTGTTGTCTATAAGAGAAATGATATTATTAATGTTTTTGTATGTTAAGAAAGAAGTTGTAGAAGAACTTTATGTTTCTATCACCATTCCTGAACTATTGAATTATTTATCTCTGTCTTAGAATGGATATATGTGTATCTAATGTTTCCACATAATAAGAAAGAGCAGGTTTTTCTTGTATCAAGGGACCCTTATCCCCTAGGTTAGAGGAGAGTTTAGTTTAGAGAGCTAACAAATAGTTCTTAGAGGTCTTAATCATAGTGTTATTACTAAATATTTTTTAATATTCTTAAGCTTTTTTTTAATTGTAGTTAGCCTTCTCATGCATTTGTAGGATTCAAATTTAATTATAATGGCATTAGAACCTCTTGAGACAATTGCTTATAGTTTAGGTACTTCATTATATAATTGTTAAACTTAAAAGTATATTTCCTAATATTAGAGTTGGTGTTGATATGAACTTTAATTGGGAAATGGTCTTAACTATATAGGTGAGTGAAAACAACATATGCTCAAGGAGAAGAAAGAGAATCAGGTAGAGTTATATACAACTTTTTTCTCAGTTGTAGGTCGCCTTCCTACTTATTACTTCATATATATTGATGTCAATCATATATAATGTCCTTAATTCCAATCTTATAAAAGCGTTTTTTAAAATCATTTTTATCTTTGATCAAACATATACCATTTACTTCATGGACATAAAGAGTATTGTTGAAATTTCTAAGGACAAGACAAAGGTTAGTAAAGGAATTAGCTTAAGGCTATAATGTAATTCCACCTTTGAAAGTCTAAATTGTATGCATAAATAAAAATAATATTAGCCAAGGTATTGTTTCTAATTAAGGTTCCCTTCATGTGGGTAAATTGGTATGATATCTGACTATTTTCAATTCAAACTTACTTAGGATCAAATGCTATCAATAGTCTTCCATTATAATGGGTTTAGTAGTTAGTGATTGAGTGTCTTTTTCTCAAAATCATAGGCATTACTTAAAGAAAGTTGCTTTTACTTTACTCTTTAAAGGAGTAAATAAGTGGACCTTCTATTGATTAGGAATTCACTAAAGGTTTGCTATTTATTAGGGCAATTTAGTCTTTTTATATTTTTATAACTATGAACATTCAAAGGATTTGGGGGTAGTCCCTTTCTTTTTTAATTTTCTACCTAATTTCATTTTAATGATAATTAAAGCGCTTTCTTTAGCTTATTCTAATTTAGTGTCTATTGGAGTTGATTGTGACACTATCATTCTCTCCTTGCCACAAAAGGGTGCGTTATGTTGCATAAGCTTGTTGAGAGTTTGGGAGTTAAAGGACATCTAATGTTGGATCTAATAACCAAGCTTTGAAAAAACACCTCACTTAGAGTTTACACATCAAAGGTTAACTCATCTGGAGTCTCTACATCAAGGATCTTTATATCAACCATGTTTGGGTCCTTTATCATTTTTTTTAATCTCCTTAATCTCCTATTTATCAAAAGGGGCTATAGTTTCTTTAGAATTCCCCTCAACTAAAGGATCCTTAAGGTTGATCCCTATTAACCCATTAGAAACATATGTGATAAACTTCTCTTTGTTAGTTTCTAGGTTTTGGATGTAGTTATTTAATAAGATTCCATTAGTCGGATATGGAGATCTTAGACTCTATTAATCCCCTTACTTCATCTAACCATTTAAGATTCATCATTTTAGGTAACTCCATTTACACATACGCCTTAAGGTAAACTCTAGCATAACATATCCTCTTTAATTCATTATTTTTCGCATATAAGCATAAAGGATTGTTTGTAGAACTAGTCAAATAGATCAAACCAATGGTTAACTAATATTTTAAGAGAATTAGAACATAAGGGATTTCCATTTATGTTCTGGGGACCTTGCTCCAACACTTTAATCATGTTAGTTTCATGAGTGAATTTGAATAAATAAAAATCCTATCCTGTCAAAAAGTTTTCTCAAGACCTAATCTGCCTTATTTTGATTCAGCCTACATTTGCATTTAGAAAGAAGAAGGCCTTTAATCAAAGAATATTCTAAAATAAATGTTTCAGGAGCAGTAGAGTAGTAGTAATAGGAGTAGTAGAGGAGCAATGGTAGTAATAGTAGGAGAAGGAGGTGAAGGAGAAGCAGTAGCAATAGTAGTAGAAGTAGCAGCAGCAGTAGTAGTAGTAGTAGTAGTGCACCAATAGTAGTAGGCATATTAGGAGTAGTAGTAGTGGTGGTAAGTAGTAGTAGTATTTACAAGTTTAGGCAAACTACAAGAGGAAAAATTTAAAAGAGGTCTCCCTTTTTTTCTCTTATAATCTCTAAGTATGATCTTCTTGCATCCTCTCATTTGAGCGTCTGAATGTCTCTTTTAATATGTCCAAACCACCTAATCCTTGTCTCTCTTAATTTGTCAATAATATTAGCTACCTTTAATTTGTCCCTTACTATTACATTCATGACCTTATCTCTTCTAGTAAGGTTGCACATCCAACAGAACATCTTCATCTTCGTCACCATTAGCTTATGAGTATGCACTTGTTTGACGGGCTAACATTTTGCCCCATAGAGCATGGTCAGCTATATCACTAAATAATATAATTTACTAGTAAGCTTAGTGGTATCTTCTTGTCACACAAAAATACTGATACAATTCTCCATTTAAGCTATCATAATCTGATCCAGTGAACTATGCCTTTATCAATCTCTTTGTTACTTTGGACGATAGATTTTAGATATTTGAAACACTCCTTTTATGGCATAAGTTCTAAACCAATCTTTACCTCCACATCGGTGTCAACCCTATGTCCTGAAAAGTTACACTCCACATACTCAATCTTAGTCCTACTTAATCTAAAGCTCTTCGACTCTGACGCATCCCTCCAAAGATCAAGCTTGACATTGATTCTCTCTTTTGGCTCATCAACTAAAATAATATTATTAGCAAACAACATATATCAAGGCATACCCTCTTGAATATTCTTGGTGAGCTCATCAATTACTACTGCAAGCAGAAAGGGGCTTAAAGAGGAGCCTTGGCTTGAGAGACAAGGTAATTCAGATAAAAGTTTAAGTAGGGGCTCAATTGTTTTAACATAGAACACATGTTACTTTATGGATTAAATTAAGCCCTAATTTAGTAATAGTCACAATAGAAAAGTGTAAAAATAAAGAGGAGAAAGTGAATCAATAATTAGATCTTGAGTCAGGCTCTTGACAATATTCTTGTCATCCTATTAACACCAATAGTTGTAATAAAAAATGAAAAAAATTGATTGAAAAATCGAAATTGGCTCAAAAAAGAGATCAAGCCAAACTCTTCATAGCATTCTTGTCATTCTAATATTGATAACAATTATAATCAAAATGTTCATAAATTTTCTAATCTATTTTTGCCTAGTTGATATACTCAAACCGTAAAACATATTAAAAAAAACTACTTAGTGCTTTGAAAAATATAATCATTTATGGAGATGCTACACTGTTGAGACTGAGTACTGAGTTTTCGTGGAAAAACGAGCTCTACTGCTTTACATCGAGCTAACATTCCAATAATTGTGCGACAAGATGTACAATCAGGCATGTACATGTTGTCGTATAAAAAGCTTTAGTATCGGTATCACTAATCGTAGGATTGAAATGAAGAGGACATTTTAATAGAGTGATTTGTCTATAAAAGGTGAACATCAAGCCTCATTTGGCACCGTCTTTCCAACTTTACCCTAGAAGACCCTATACTTTGAGATTCTTGATACATTGTTTGGTAGCGTTATGGCTAATATTTCTAAGCTGCAGATTGAAGTAGAGGTTAGTTCACAAGCTGATAAATTCTTTCACACATACAGGGTTAAAGCCCATATAGTACCCAAAACCTCTTCTGAGAACGTGCACGGTGTCGAGATTCATGAAGGGGATTTCGATTCTGCAGGAGCAATCAAGACATGGACTTACAACCTAGGTAATGTATGATCAAAGTGGGCAGTTCATTCTTTTTATTGTTGGAATAATCTTTTTTGTTTCCTCTTCAAGATGGAAAATTTCAGACTATAAAAGGGAAAATTGAAGTTGATGAGGAAAACAAGACGATAACTTGTACAACTATGGAAGGAGATGTGTTGAATCTTTACAAAAGCTTTAAAGTTATCCTCCAAATCATTCCCAAAGGTGAGGGTAGCTTGGTGAGATGGACTTGGGAATATGAGAAAGTGGATGACGACGTCCCAGACCCTAAAAAATTTCAGGATTTGGCTGTCAATCTCACCAAGGACGTTGATTCATATATTGTTAAAAATGGTTAAAAGTTATATATATGTATATATATGTATATATAAATATATAAATATATAGGCACCCAGTCAATACCAATTTAAAATAAGGAATTTATTGTGTGTGTGTCTATATATATATATATATGTCTTTATTTGGATGGTAGTGTGTGTTTGCTGCCTTCCCATTTGGCATTATATGTTTATGTACCGGTATGAAATTGGCAGTACTTGTGGCTTTCAGTAAATTTTAAGATATGGTATGATGTTTATGGTTCAATAAAGGCTGGTAGCTAAGTTGGTGATGCTACTGCTGCTCAAGCTTACTTTCTACACGCTTAATGTTTATGCATTTCCGTATTTTCATATTTTCTTGTTTTCATGTTTAAATTCTTATGCATCTAACGTATAAAGTCTTAAGATGTGGATGCCGCAAATAAGTTTTTTTTCAAAGAAAACATACCACTACAAAATCTCGATGCTCTCGAGGCTTTTTTATATTACATTCTAACCACAAAATCTGGGGCCAGTGATGAAATTTTAAGGGATGTAGGGTAAACATTTTAAATCCTTCGACTTGAAAAAATTCAGTGAAACAAATGCACGGTGAAAAAATCAAATCTTATCTTTAATTTCTTTCATTATGATCAAATCATTAGGAAGCAATAAATTTTACTTCTATAAACAGATAAGATTTGAAGATATTTCTTTGCGAAAGTCATATACTACCGCGCATAGCTATCCTATGTGATGTAATTATCAACAAATAATAAAAACAAAATAAAAAATAAAACATTTCAAATAAAACAATCGAATTGTAAGATATTTTGATGTGATTAATTCCAATTTTGTATTATCCTAACAATCGATAGGTTATCGTATTTATTTAATTATTCGAAGTCGATATTATCTTATATCAACCGTAAGAGCCAACTTAGGTGTTTCAATCCCGACCTGGCTTAATAAGCAAGCATAATATTTAATTAGTGGTATAAAAATATTATGTATTATAGTATCAATTAACTAGT
Organism: Erythroxylum baracoense; assembly: GCA_025629805.1. Classification (NCBI taxonomy): domain Eukaryota; kingdom Viridiplantae; phylum Streptophyta; class Magnoliopsida; order Malpighiales; family Erythroxylaceae; genus Erythroxylum; species Erythroxylum baracoense. Next base: position 8,319,242 of record JAOTAY010000189.1, on the reverse strand, counting down.
AATATAAAATTATCTGGAATTGTTATTCTAGTATCGAGCTAACATCAAAAGTTACAAACGGAAGGAATGGCATCTGGACTAATACATATAGGCTCAATTATTGAGTATATATCTATGAAATACTAATAAAATGATTGTTTACTAAACATTAAACACGAAGAAATTATAAAAAATTAATTAATAATATAGGAGTACCATGTATCTTAATTGTTAATTAAATTTTATCTCCCGAGGAAATCCATTTTCTTACATCCCTACAACATGTACCGACTAACATACAGTATACACTGGTTTAGAATAAGGCAACTGATCCTAAAATCACATATTTTGAGTTAAAAATATTTTTTACTCACTAAAATTAACAAAAGAATTTAAAATTCATAATATCAAAAGTGCTTCACTTTAGGACTAGTTCAAGCTTAATATCGTTTCTAAGAGGTCCAAGCAATAGCAGGATCAATGGTAGTTCATTTTTCTTAAGGTTCTTTGGATTTTATGAACACTAAGAAATAAATTCCTTTTCTAAAGATCCTAACAACCACCTTCCTCTCTCTTTCTTGTTAGTAAGAAGGAGAGATGGAGTCCTCCTAAATATGATTGGTTGAAAGTTGACACTTAACAAGGATGGATGTACGAAGGGTAATCTTGATCTTGTGGCAGAAGGTGGTGTCTTTAGAAGGTACGATGGTTAATAGATTCTGGGTTCTCTTGTTTCATATGCAAGTGCGCTAACTTGTGAGCCAAACTTTAGGCGATTAGAGAGGGTTTGAAGATTACAATTGGCATAAATTAATTCTGTTCTTGGTGGAATTAATCAGACTCTATGACAGCCCTCTATCTAAATAGAGCATGCTAATGATTCTTATCAATCCCATTGAACTCTCATTATGGATTGTGGCAGGTTCACTGTCACTATTCATTATATTAAATTCAAATATACGTACAGAATAGGAAATTTTGTTACTGATTGTCTGTTGAAATATATTCTTTCCATAAATAATGGAATCATGCAGCTGCAAATATATTCTTAGGTTCCTATTTTGGTGACTGATGTTACCTGCAATCAAATATAAAAAGAAACTAACTTCTTACAACACAAATTAAAGTAATAGTGGAAAGTACGGATCTTTCTAACGAGAAATTCAGACGTTAGTAGTTACGCAATAAAAATGAGGTTTTAAAATTGTGAATTAAACAGAATTTAAATGGATTACAAAACTGAAAAATAACTAATAGCAAAACAATGATAATCTAACAATCAATAGGAACAAATCTTGGTTTCCGGTCTCCTTCATT
>JAOTAY010000189.1:8280411-8296453 GCA_025629805.1 Erythroxylum baracoense | reverse complement strand
ATTATTCAAATTGATGTGATGCCATGTGGAGTAACTGTAGTGATTGCACGTAGCACTCCCTTATCATAGGATATGTACCGGAATGACCTACGGGCGTCCCGGTGCGTACCCTATGGTAAGGGGGTGTTACACTCTTATTAGAGCATTTTTTAAAGCAATAAGGAACATATTCAATAAAACGAATTGTTTTGGCTTCCTTTGAATTAACAAAAAACTACATTCATCTTATGGTTGACCATTAAGGATAAGCTATAAACTAGGAATAGAATCAATTTTACACTCTCTTCACTATACCTATATCCTATGCAAAAGGAGCCTAAATCACTTAAACATCTATTCTTCATTTCCTAGTTTTCAACTTATCTGTTGACTAATTTTCAAGTTTTATATAGGAAGAGATGTCTACCAAGCCTTTTGAAAAATATCATTCCTTGGTATACTATAGTTAAATATAGAAGGATTTTCAAAAGGGAAACTAGAGAAGTTAACTCCATCCTTTAAAAAGTTCTTTGCTTTTGAGAGAGCTTGATTCTACTAAGAATTTGTATAAATCCCTCAAGTATGAGATGGCCATATATTGATGTATTCTTGCTCCCTCTGGCTGATTTGTAGCCTACTCATCTTCAGTTCTAGTTTCTTAGTAAAGCCAAACTTTGTAATATGCTTTAGTCCATTTATGTCTTCTTTTGGTATATCAATTTAGAGCTGAGCTTTAGCCTTATTATTATAACTTGCCTAGCTTTTGGACTTTAATCCAATTTTCCTTTTATCCTCTTGTCATATGTTGATGCAGATAAATCATATATACATATGCCTAATTCCTAAAAAGCTAAATCCTGATACATTAGCTGACTACATACCTACTCTTGTTGCAACATGGTCTACAAGGTAATTGTTAAACTTCTTGGTACCAGATTAAAGACTGCTTTATCTCAAATGATCACTTTTACTCAAAGTGCCTTAATACAGGACAAATCTATTAGGGATACCATACTACTTATGCAAGAGCTTTTGAAAGATTATCAATCTGGTAGGAATATTAAAAGTTGCCACTAGAAGATAGCTTTCTATAAGGCTTGTGATACTGTTAATTGGAAGTTCATACAATTTTTTCTGAAGGCTCTTGAATTCCTAACTAAATTTATTATGGGGATCATGATCTGTTTACAAACTGCTTATATTAGTATTCTGGTCAATGGGATTCCTACCAAAACACTATCTTATGCTCGAGGTATCAGACAAGGTGACCCTCTCTCACCTTATTTATTTACTCTTATTATAAAAGGCCTTTCTTGACTTCTTGACAAGGTTATAGGACCCAATGGTCAATTTCACTACCATAGTAAATGTAAGGCTTCCAAACTCACCCATTTGATGTTTACTGATGATTTGATCCTTCTTTAGGGGTCAGAAATCCACTCAGTGCAATTACTTAAGGATCTTCTAATGCAATTTTCCAAATATTCTTGTTTGGTCATAAATGTCCTATAAAAGTAGTTTGTACTGCTTTAAAGATGTAAGGAACTCAGTAGAACTCTCTCGCATTATTAAACTTCAGCTTTATGATCTTCCTCTGAAACTTCTAGGAGTTCGTATCTTATATGCAAAGCTAAAGTACTCCAATAATTTATACACTGGGGAACCTCTATGTTTATTGGATCTCACATGCCATTCCTACCAAGAAAGTCATCAAGGAGATTGATAGCATAATGAAAGCTTTCTTATGGATTGGGAACATTGAAAACTCTAAGAAAGCTAAATTCAAATTGAGAGAAATGACCATCCCTAAAACACAAGGGGCCCTGGGGATTACCTATATATCTCTTATGCAAAATGCTTCTGTGCAAAAGGATTTGGAGGCCATTTGTTGATAAATATACTATTAGGGTGAAATGGCTACATGAAACATATCACAGTAATAAAAGTTTTTAGGAATTATCTATCTTAAGGGATTACTCTTGGTTCTGTTTGCATATGTTGAACTTAAGACCTGTGGTTTTTCATAGATTAAGCATTTGCTAGGTAATGGAGACAATATTTGGGTATGGTTTGATAATTGGACTATTCATAGTCCTTTCATTCAAAGGATTGAACTATTCAGGCTCCTGAACAAGATCCCTCTTAACTCCAAAGTTTCTTCCTTGATAAATCAAGCACAATGGAATGGAAACTTCAGAGGATTCTATTTACTAGAGGACTTGCTGCTTAGATTAATGATACCAGTAGTAAGGATTCAGTCATTTAGTTCTTAGTTGCCTTAGGAAATTTTACTAACAAGTCCTGTTTTAAAGCTTTGTAGGAAGGTGAAAGGAATTTTCCTCAGTTCAATCTTCTTTGGAAACGTTCTCTCAATCACAAAGCCTCTATCTTTACTTATCTAGTCATTAAAAACAGGATTTGTACTAAAGACAGGTTGTTTGGAACTTATGACCCAATTTGTGTTCTTTATAAGGAGCTGGAAGAAAGTAAAGAGCATTTGTTCTTCTAATGTAGTTACTCTAAAGCAGTTTAGAGCAGAGTTTTACATTTGTTTCCTAATGCCTTCTCAAATTATGATTAGAATTTATCGCTAAATTAGATCATCCGTACTACCCACCTGAGGTTGAACGATGCCCCCTTGTACAAAATGATCTTTACAACTAATATCTATTCTACATGGAAGGAAAGAAACAAGTGGATATACAAAAATGAAGAAGTTCACAAGTATAACTTAACTAACGATGTAGTCAACTGGATCTTATGATACCTAATTCCAATTAACTTGCATTATCCATAAGCATAAAGACCAGATGAATCTGCAATGCTTATTGTTAAATCTATTTCATTATGTAATATGATTTGTTTTAAGCTTTGTACCTTAGTTTGTTATTTTACTTATAGAAAACTCATTGTAATGTCGACATAGCTTTGTTATAGTTAATTCAATTATTATTCAACTTTTGAAAAAAATTCCTTTTAATTTCTAAAAAGTTAATGATTTACATGCCATTTTTCATAAATAACATAAAATAATACATAAAAATAATTATCTTTATATCTTCATAATATTTAAAATTATTAAAATTTATTTATAAGAAAATTAAAATTACTATTAAAATATAAAAGTATTATACAATTTTATTTTATATGTATCAGAAATGAGTGAGTTTATTCATGATCTACTAATATTGGGTAGTCAGATCTTTTAAAAATGATGCTTGTTAATAGGAAAGAATTTTAGAACCATAATAGGCCATGAAAATAACTTTAAGAATTAATTGCATGTTAAATTTATAGATCAAATAGTGCAAAGTCACTTTAAGGAACATAAATTCAACATCTGAGGAACTCATTAAAGGTTCCTTATTCACAACTATTTTCAAAGAGTTATGGAAAGAAATTAGTGAGAGGTATAGAGACAAAAATGATCCTATATTATCTATTAGAATTAGAGAAAGATAACATCAATTACCTAAGAATATAATAACATGACTAGATATCATAGAAAATTGAAAAGAATATGTGATGATTTAAATAGTCTTCATCTTCTTATAATAAGTAATTGTAGAGAAGCAAATTAGATAGAGGAAATGGAAAATAAAAGCAAACAAATGTAATTTCTAATAGATATACATGAGATTTATTATCAAGTAAAAAATTAAATACTACTAATAGGTTGATTATAACATCAATTACCTAAGAATATAATAGCTTGGCTATATACTATAGAAAAACTAAAAAAGTATATGGGATGAGTTAAGTAATCTTGATCCTCTTCCAACTAATAATTGTAGAGCAGTAAATTAGATAGAGGAAATATAAGAAAAGAAATATATGTGATTTCTAATGGATTTACATAAGAGTTATTATAATTTAGGAATCAAATACTAATAATAGGTTGATTACCTTTAATAAATAAACCTTATTAATGGTACTTATAGTGGAATTTGAACACCAAAAGTTACATAATTTCACTAAAAATTTATAAGTTAATGATGTTAAACCATCAATACGAATGCATTAAAAGAGATTAAAAGTCCAAAAAGGAAAGAGCATATTACAAACTATATTTAAGATGCCCACATAAAGAGGGATGCTTAAAGATTATAGGATATCCAAATTGGTACATGGAAAATAAAGCAAAAAGAGTAGGACATTATAGATATGTTGCTAAGGTGAATACCAAAACAATAGATTTTGTGATGTTTTTTAACGACAAAGAGACTAAAAAATGCAAAAATATTGTTGAGAAATTTGGGCCCACACATAATGAAATAAAAATGAATCCTTTTTTGTTTGATTCTCCAAAATCCAAGATTACTTTAAATTCTATATCTCAAATGATTCATAAATACAATAAAACATAAATGTAAACTATACCTTATTGCATAAATTGATCCTTTTTCTTACAGTTTTCCTCAAACTGTTTCTAAAACTAGTTCATTGAAACTACCATAGCTGCACATAATCTTCAACTGTTTTTGTCCTACCTCAAATTGGTTCCTCAATATCATATTATCATGGAAAATTTTGGTTTTCTCTTTATAAATTCTTGAATTCTCGTAACCATACAACCTTAGTTCCTCTAGCTCTTGCAATTATAATTTCCTTGCCTTCCTAACTTTTGAAAAATCTATGTTGCAAAGTTGTTCCATCTAATAAGCTTTATATTCCATCTCCACTAGTAAATTACAAGCTTTAATAAAAACCAATCGATAAGAAGACATTCCTATTGGTGTTTTGCAGGTTATACGGTACGCCTAAAAAGCATCGTCTATACATAAACTCTTATCCTTTTGTCTCAAATTTATCATCTTTTCCAAAAATACAATTCACTTATCTATGCAATACTTTTACTTATCCATTCATTTGTGAATGGCATGCAGTAGCTACCTAACAATACACACCATAATTTTGCAACAACGCACAGTGCTTTATTGCAAAAATGGCTTCCCTAATCACTAACAATAGCTCGTGGAACTCCAAATGTATTGAAATATTAGACTTTATAAAACTATAATAGCTGCAAAATCATCAGCCTTGGTGGCTTTTGCTACCACCCACTTCAAAACATAATCAATTGCCAAAAGAAGGTAAGAAAAATCACGATATGAAGAAAAAGGACCAATAAAACCAATGGCCTATACATAAAATATCTCAATTATAAGAATTGGGGTTTGAAGCATTTCATTTATATGAGATAACATACCTTTCTTTTGGAATCTACCACAACTTTTACAAAACAAATAAGCATCTATAAACAAAGTCTCCCAATACAAACCACTATCTAAAAATTTTCTAGCAATTCGTTTAGGACCAAAGTGACCACCACATGCATAATTATGACAAAAAGATAAGAAAGAACGATGTTCATCCTCTAGCACACAATGCCCAATAATTTGATTAGAGCATAACTTCCATAAGCATGGTCCATAACAAATATAATATTTTACTTCATTCCTTATCTTTTCCTTCCTAAACTTACTAATATAAATAGGTAAAGTTTCAGTAACTAAATAATTAATAAGGTTTGCGTATCATGGAACCATAATTTTCATTTGGAACAATTGCTCATCAAATAAAGTTTTAGAAATAGGTAAAATGTCTTCATCCCTTTCCAGTCTACTCAAATGATCAACTACTTAATTTTTTGCTGCTTTTATATCCCTTATTGTCAAATCAAACTCTTGAAGTAGCAAAATTCACCATATCAACCTCAATTTTGATTCCTTCTTTGCCAAGAGGTATTTCAATACTATATGGTTAGAATATTTAACAACTTTAGGGCTAAAAAAATAAGATCTAAATTTATTTAAAGCAAAAACAATTGTTAAAAGCTCATTCTTAGTTGCAAAATAATTGCGTTGTGTAGCATCCAATGTTCTTAAACCATGATAGATAACATGACTTGGTTTTCCAATCCTTTGGCCTAAAATAGCTCTGGCTTTATAATTGCTAGCATTGCATATAATCTCAAATAGTATATCCCAGTTTAGTGATTAAATAATAAGTGAACTTTCAACAATGCCTTGAATTTGTCAAAGCCTCTTTGCATTCCGTTCTAAATTCTAATAGAACTTCTTTCTGCAACAACTTTGATAATGTTATCGCATTCTCAGAACAATCTTTAATATACTTGTGATAAAATCCTATATGTCCAAGAAAAGATTGAAATTCCCTAACATTTGTAGGGTAAGGTAAGTTCACAACTAAATCCACTTTTGCTCTATCAACTTTTATGCTGCTTCACGAAATCACATGTCAAAACTATGCCTTAATCAACTATAAAATAATTTTTTTCATAATTAGTCACCAAATTCATTTCAATGCATCTTTTGAGAATCGTAGATAAATGGTTTGAGCAATCATTAAACGAATCTCAATGTGAAATCCTCCATGAATACTTGGATGCAATTCTCAATATACTTAGAAAATATACTCATCATATACCTTTGAAGTGTACCTAAAGCATTACAGAGACCAAAGGTCATTCTTCTGAAGGAATACGTTTCAAAAGGGCATGTAAAGGTAGCATTTTCTTGATCTTCTTAAATAATTACTTTTTGGTAGTAACCTGAAAAATCATACAAAAACAAAAAAGTAATTTACTCACAAGTCTTTCTAAAATTTTATTTACAAAAGGTAATGGGAAATGATCCTTTCTAATGACCAAGTAAAGCTTCCTAAATTCTATGCACATTTGTCACCCAGTATGTTTTCTTATTTGTACAAACTTTTCATTATGATTTCTTCTTACTATCATCCTTATTTTATTGGTACAATATGCATTAGACTTACCCATTCACCATCCGAGATTGTATAGATTATAACTGCATCCAAAAGTTTCAAAATCTCTTTCATTATCACGTATTTCATTATTAGATTTAATCTTCTTTGGGATTCCATTGTTGGCATAGCATTTTATTCTAAAAGAATCATGTACATGAAATTGCTGGGCTAATTCCTTTTATATCAACTAAAGTCCAACCGATTATAGTTTTGTACTCCTTAAGTAGTGCTACTAGCATTTTCTCTTTCCTAGTAGTCAACCTTTTTTAGATGATCACAAGTAGTGACTCTCCTTCACACAAATAAACATAATTTAGGTGACCAGCTATGGCCTTCAATTTTATCTTTGAAGATTGAAAAATAAAAGGCAATATTCTTATGTGTTATAGTAATTTCAGCATTTGAAGTTTCTAAATCTATTAACATTTCTAGCAACAATTTTACATCTTCATAAATTTCATCAACTTTTGAAGTTTCTGAATTTATTAACACTAAACTCTAACTCATCATCAACAATTTCTTTTCTAAAATATCATAAACAATTGAATCCATAATATCCATACGATAAACAAAGTGAAAATCATTAGGGTGCTTCATTGTTTAAAAAATATTAAACTTCATTATTTCTCCATCAAACTCAACGGAGAAAGTATCCTTATCTACATAAATTTGTCTTAATCATCTTCACAAACAACCTTCCAAATAAAATCGAAGCTAAATTTTCAACCCTATCTCCATCCATTTTTAAGATGTAAAATTCCACTAAAAAAATGAAACCATTAACTTAGACTAAAACATCCTCTATAATACCAATGGGATAAATATAAGAATGATCAGCTTGTTAAATAATCACATTAGTTTCTTACAAAGAATTCATATTTAAAGATCAATATATTGAGTATGGAATGACAATAATAGATGCAACTAATTCTAGCATAACACGCTTAATTTTTTTATCACCAATGACACAAAGAAGTGTAAACATACCTAGATCTTTGCATTTTTCTTATAATTTCCTATTTATAGCAGCTGATATATTCTTACACAAAGTTATTCTCTCTTTATTCCTTATCTTCTGTTTGTTTGTGCATAGTCTTTTCAAGAACTTTGCACATTTTGGAATTCGCTTGATGGATTCTAGAAGTGGTATATTAATTTAGACCTTTCTGAAGGTCTCCAAGATCTCTCTTTCATATTCCTCTTCTTTGGATTTAGCTTACCTACATGGGAAAGGAGGTACATATGCAATAGTTGATATTAGTAAAGATAAATCTGCTTTTACCTTTTTTGATTCTTGAGTTGGAGGTTTATCATTCTTCTCTCCTTCTTCATACTTTTCTACCTCTATTGTTAAGGAAGATCCATATTGAATTTTCTTCCCACTTCTCATTTTCATTGCACTTACATTCTCCTTAAGATTCACACTATTTGTGAAAGATATTTTCCTAATATTGTGCTTCCAATTCACTAACAGAGGTAGCTAATAGAATGATTTAATTACCTAAGTTTTGAAGGCCTACTTTTTTTTACTATTGAAATTGTTAAGCATTAGTAGCAAATGCCTTAATAATTTCATTCAAAGATACACCGGAATTTGAAGATTGAGATTGAGCATATATAGGTACTTGAGATTTTCTATTGAAATTATGAGGTTGGTATTGTTATCATCCTTTAATTCTATAACTAAAATTGAGATGATGCCTCTGTCCTAGATTATAGTGATTGGAATAATTGTCATATTTTCAATGAGGTTAACTAGGAAATCCCCCTATTACATTAGCTTCTTGGATAAAGTTTTATTGTAATGTAGACCACATATTCATAGGATGCCTAGGGAATAAGCGTATTCTACATACTCGTGCCAATTAAAATTCACCTATAGCTAATTGACGAACTAAAGCAGTCAATTTTGAAATTTAATCCTGAAGGTTAGCATTACTTACCTTGTTTATGCACTTAAAGCTCTATCCATCCTTGTCATGAATTATTAAGAATTTTTGGCCATGTTTGAAGTTAATTGTATAGATGTTTCCTTTTTTTTAAACCAAAGCTTCTCCACTAGTTGCATCTAATATACCTATCCATTGGCATAATTGTTCATAAAAGTTATAAATCAACAATTGATAAAAAATCTAATGATATAGGGAACTAGCACATATGTCCTTAAACTTCTTCCAATATTCATACCACGTTTCTCCTGAGAATTGTCTTACCTCACATATCTACTTTCTGATATTGTTTGCTCATAATGTAGGAAAGAACTTCTCTAAGAATAACCTTTTCAACTCATTCCATATAGTCACTGAGCGAAAAGGAAGATAATATAACCAATCCTTTACCTTATCTTTCAATGGGAATGGAAAGGATTTGAGATTAATTTATTCTTCTATCACCCCTTGTGGCTTCATTCTAGAGCAAATCATATAAAATTCTTTCAAGTGTTTATGACCATATTTTAACTCAAAATCTACCTCAGCATTTGGAAATCTTATGCATACGAATTGTTCATTCAAATTTGGTGTTGCTAACTCCCTCAATGTTCTAGTGTTAGGACTCGCAATTTTTTCTTCAACTTCTTGAAAATTAGAATCCTCACCAATTGTTAACTCTATCTCAACTTTCACTTCTAAAGGTGAATGACCTTTTCCTTACTTAGTCTTTTTCCTTAAATAATGCATTGTCTTCTCAATTTTAGGATAATATTGCAATTCAGCTATCTTGGAAAAATAAGTCATACAAAATAAGAGATTAGTAGTAAACCGTAAAATAACACAAAAAAACTAAGAAACTAAAATAGTTCCCTTATAATGATGTGAAAATTTTGATTGGATTGTCAAGGCCCTTAAAATTAATTGAGATTCACTAAAATTTTGTAGTATCATGGAACTAGGTTGATTCCCAAGAGAAATAACAACTAGTTTCTTAATTTCAATTGTCCAACCAATGTGGGGGTTTATGATTAATTAACTAGTTAACTAAAATTAGAAAAGAATCAAAATAATCAACTAAAAATAAGGATTGAGAAATTCAATTTTAATTAACTATAATTCAAGGAAAATTTGTCATGTAATTATAATATTGATCGTTGATATAAAAAGAATAATTTTCATAATTTATGCAGTTTTTTGTAATATATTAGGATAGCCATAATAAGTCTCAAATTTTCCTAAATTTGTTAGCTCAAACCTATCATTCAAATCAAAACTTATTATCAATTGATTGGGTATGATAACATTTGATATCAATTAATTGATAGCAATAAACTTAGTGAAAAAGGCTAAACGCCCTAAATTAAACATGCAACTTAATAAATAACATACTTGTTACTTGTTCCAATCCTTCATGACAATTATGGATCACAAAATTCATGGATAGCTATAAAATAAAAATTATCAAATTAATTTTTCAAAATAATCAGTATTGATTACTTGTGAAATAAAAGAACATAAAACAAGAAATACTTGAATTGAAATAAAAAATATATGTTTAGAACAAAACCTCACAAGGTTACAACTAGAGTTTTGAATCCCCTTGAATCATAGTGTTTAGAATTAGCCACACATGGCTTTAGTTCCAACAGTAAAAATAAAAAAGAAGTTGAAAGATTAATAGAAAATTACAAAGAAACAAAAATAGGGTGACATGGAAAAGTGAAGAACACTTTCCTCTCCTTTTCTAAAATTAGCTTCCCTCTATCTTGCAGAGATTTATCTAAACAAATACAAATCCCTATATAAAAGTGCTGGAAATAAGTTTCCTAATTGAATTAAAACTATTGGGCATTAGGCGTGATCTCGCCTTATCTACTACAATAATTTGTCTTTTTTTTTCCAAAATTGTGATTTTGACAAATATTACTCCAATTTGATCTATTCTTCATTTGTTATCTCCTAAAATAAAATAAATATTAATTTCCCCATTTAAGCATCAAAATTAAGCCAAAATAAAAGAGATAAATCCAAATATCATAACCAAATAATATCTTATCAGTAGCTTCTTAATGTTCTATCTTCTTATCATGTCTTTGTTGTTTTATATCGTTAATTTTGATAGTTAGGAGGGATCTATTTATTCATAAAAGCATTTCTTTTGAGAGAACAGTTTGATCCATCAATTTGTCTCTGAAGATTCTTCTATTCTTCTCCTTTATATAGCATATATGATACAACTTTGAATTATTCTGAATGTTTGTTTTTCTACTTTGAATCTTTCTTGACCATTTAATAATATAGGACTAATCTTTCACTAGGAAATATATATTACAAAGCATTTGCAACTTATTACATATTATTTTTAGGTATTAACACTCAAACAAATTTCATGGCAATAAATAAAAACCAAATTATAATTTATACTTGGTGCTTAATCTACTCCTTAGTGCTAGTCTAAGCATAAAGGACGCGTTATGCATGCTTTTTGAAAACTAGACAAGATCTAACTGATAAAATCTAGGTATATTATCACTAATTAGTGCATGACTAATTAGTGAACTGGTCCAAGTTATACTTTAATCAAATAATTGTATTTGTCATGTCAGGTTTATGGTTGTAATTAGGCAAGTTATAATGATTTCCAAATAGCCTTTGTTATGATCTATTAGTGAAGACCAGCTGCTTTTTTAGATAATAGCCTTAAATCTTATAATGTTTGGAATAATTGGCATCAAGGATCTAGGATTAGATTATTTATATAGAGGGCCTAGTTTATACTAATTGACATACTACTGCTATGTGTTCTCTCTATTTTGAAAAAACTCTTGATGTCAACATTAACTCTATCTCTAAGGTTTAAAATATATATGAATGTCTTAGAGGTGTTGGTTTTAGCTTGGATTCTCCAAAAAAATTTACCTTTTAAGAACTAAATGCATATCCTTTACACCTACAGGGGTTCTTGATCTATACACAGTTTTCCTTTTAGCTAATAAAACCTTCTTCATTATTATGATAACTTTAATTACCAACCCTTCTTAGACATTAGGTTTACAAGCATCTTCCCATTTGACTTTACCATTGGATGCCACATTTTGATTTTCAAACTATAAGAAATCCTTTGACAGTTTCTCAATGGATTTAGTTAAGTTGAAGGGTAGGAAAAGATGTGAATACTAGTACACTTGGAAGCTAAAAAATATATAATTGATAAGTTGTAATATGACAACAAAAGATAGGAATATATTATACTGACTTCTTTTTTTTATTTCATTAAAGAGGAGTTAGCAGCTTATAATTGTAAATCTTAAGCCTCATATTTGGGATTCCTAAGTATTTGAAAGAGTGTTGGAGTATATAAAGCCTATGAGAATGGTACTTTTTGATTCAAAGTTAGTGGTACCATTTAAGGCAATAATGTTTATCTTGTTTTTGTTAATGGAGAGACTTGAGAACCTTTGAAAGAGTTAGGTATAACAATGATCAGTTCTAAGTTTGTCCTAAACAAGCATTAATATATCATATGCATTCTCAATGTTGCAAGCTACCGGCTTAATGAGATCATTAAGAGTTTAGACTTTAGGTATAAGACATATGATATCTTATTGAATGCTTTCGGTAGCTAGCTTGGAAAGAAGAACTTCATAATTACACTTAAGAAAATTTCTCCTTTAAGGCTTCAAGATAATTAACAAAAGAATGCATTCAATCCATTTGGTCATAGGACTTTATTTGTATCAATCTTGAACAAACCTCTTTCTATATCAACTCTAATAAATGGCTTGGAGAGAAACTTTACCTAGTCATTAGTGATAGATTGAGTTACAAAGGATTTAATTTCATAAAGGCTTGAGATAGTTCCTTTATAGCTCCGTAAAATGATTTTTAAAAAATAAAAGCCAAGATTTCCAGGTTCTCCTAATCCAAAATGGATTTCTATATTATTTTTATAAGAGAACTGATACTATTGATGTTGTTTATATTAAGAATGGAGTTGTGGAAGAACTTTATGTTTCTATCATCATGCTTGAACTATTGAACTATTGATCTCTACCTTAAAAGGGGATTTATATGTATCTAATGTTTCCATGTAACAAGAAAGACCAAGTTTTTCTAGTATTAAGAGACATTTATCCCTTAGGTTAGAGGAGAGTTTACCTTAAAGAGCTAATAAACAGTTCCTAGAGGTCTTAATCATATGCAAAATGTTATTACTAAACTTTTGTTAAAATTTTTAAGCTCTTGTTTGAATGTAGATAGTCTTCTCATGCATTTGTAGGATTTAAATCCAATGATAATGAAATTAGCACCTTTTTAGACAATTGCTTATAGTTCGAGTAATTCATTGGATAATTTTTAAATCTAAAAGGAAATATCCTACTATTAGAGTAGGTGTTGATATGAACTTTAACTAAGGAATAGCCTGACCACAAAGGAGAGGAAAGTGGCATCCGCTCAATGAGAAGTGAGAGAGTCAAGTAGAGTTAACTAGTGTAATATACAACTTTTTTCTTAGTTGTGGGTTGCCTTCTTGCTTATTACTTCATGTATATTGATGTACACTACAGATAAAGTCCTTAATTCTCTTTCATCAAACATATGCCATTTACTTTATGGACATAAAGATTATTGTTTAAATCCCTAAGGACAAGCCAAAGGTTGGTAAAGGAAGCAACTTAAGGCATAATATAATGCTACCTTTGAAAGGCTAAATTATGTTTATAAACAAAAGTAATATTAACCAAGGTATTGATTCTAATTAAGGTTACCTTCATGTGGGTAAATTGGTGTATATCTGACTATTTTCAATTCAGACTTACTTAAGGTCAAAAGCTACTAATATTCTTCCATTATAGTGGGTTTAGTATTAGTGAATAAGTGCCCTTTTCTTTTCAAAAATTACGGCCTTACTTAAAGAAAGTGACCTTTTTTGTAGTCTCTACAAGACCAATCAAATAGACCTTCCATTGAATAGGAGGTCATTGAATATTTGCTATTTATTAAGGCAATTTAGTCTTTTTAGTTTTTTTTAACTATGAACATTAAAAGGATTTGGGGGTAGTCCCTTTCTTTTTTAGTTTTCTACTTGATTTCCTTCTAGTGATGATTAAGGTGCTTTTGTTAGCTTATTCTAATATAATGTCTATTGGAGTTGATTGAGACACTATCATTCTTTCCTTGCCCAAAAAAAGGTATGTTGTGTTGCAGGAGCTTGTTAAGAGTTAAGGAGTTAGGGATATCTAATGTTGGATCTAATAACCAAGCTTTAAAAAACACCTCATCAAGAGTCTCGGCATCAAAAGTCACCTCATCTAGAGTCTCAAAATCAAAGATCTCTATATTAACCATGTTTGGGTCCTTTGTCATTTCTGTAATCTCGTTAATCTTCTATTTATCAGAAGGAGCTATAGTTTCTTCAGAATTCCCCAGAAGCTAAACGATCCTTAAGGATGATCGCTATTAACTCAGTATAACCATATGTGATAAACTTCTCCCTATTTAGTTTCCAAACTTTTGATGTAGTTATTTGATAGGCTTCCATTAGTAGGATATGGAGATTTTAAACTCCACTAATCACCTTTCTTCATCCAGCCTTTTATGGTTCATCATTTCAGGTAACTTCATTTACACATCCACCTCGAGGCAAACTCTGGCAAAACATATCCTTTTTGTTTCAGTAGTGTTCTCATATAAGCATAAAGGTTTGTTTGTAGAGCTCGTCAAGTAGCTCAGAGTAATAGTTAACCAATATTTTAAGAGCATGTTGTGAAAGTTAACCTATATCAATAAAATATTCTTCATGACATTTCGATTTAGAATTATACTTGATTTTCACCTTTAGAACATAAGGGATTTCCATTTACGTGCTAGGGACCTTGCTTTAACACTTTAATCATGCTGGTTTTATAAGTGAATTTGGATAAATAAAAATCCTCCTCTGTGATAAGAGTTTTCTTAAGACCTAATCTTCCCTATTTAGAATCAGCTTACATTGCTGTTGACCTTGTACCCTATTTTCAGGATTTTAATAGGTGGAGAGACCATTTAAGAATCAAAAGTTGAGGCCTAACGAATGTATTTGAACATTTCCAAAGAGTGCCCTCTCATAGAATCTGACATAAAGGCTTCTCAGGTGCGAGTTAGAAGCTTGCTTACTCGTGACTGGTGTTGTTCTCTTTCTCATATTCTTCGCGAAGGTAATAAATGTGCAGATTTCTTAATTAAGTTGGGATCGTCGAACGCTCAAGACTTAGTCTTATGGCACCATCCGCTTTCTGGAATGCGTTCGTTGTTTCAGAATGATGAGAGATCAATAGACTTCTTAAGGCATTAGCTGCTTGTTATTTCTTTCCTATACAACCCAAAAAAAAAGGTTTGCTAGGTCTGGCAGGCGTGATGTGCATCTATTGAGCGAGGAGAGTATTTGAAAAAACTATGAGTCACAGTAACAAGAGTTGTAAAGAATCAAGGATTAAGAAAAAATTGAGAGTGAATTAATTAAAGGGGCTTAATTATTATGGGAGAGAGAAGCTATCGGAAAGAAAGGATAAAAGGACAAGAATTTAGTAGCTGGTGAGCTCAGGATTTTGAGTTTCGTGCTGTTTCGGCTGGTACCAGCCAGAAGGTATCATACCGGCAAGAAAACGGTACGAAACCATGCCTATTGATACTGGTTGTCGATATCGATCAGTACCGACGATTTCTTAAAGTACCGACCGGTATTTAAACTACCGGCCAAATATCGGCAGTACCGTGAATTTGGAAAAGTTAAAGGATCATTTTGTAAAAAAAAACAAAATCAGCCCCCAACCCTCCGACCCTCTCCTGCCATCGTCGACAACAAGCGCAGATGATGGGCTTAATCTCACGTACCCATCGTCTTCTCCACGATCTTCTCACCGTCCCCGCCTATCTACGACTCTATTTCTCCTCGCCGTCGGCCACCTTGGACTGCCCAAGCGACGCAGTGGTGATAGTCTTCCTAGTGACACCAACGCAAGCGACATCGATTTCCACAGATGGGCGCAATAACAGAAAGCCAATAAACCCAGAAAACGCCAGAAAATTTTTTTTAAATCTAAAGTAAAAACACGCAAAACCAGAGAATACGAATAGTGTTCATGGATGTAAAACGCAACCAGTATATGGATTTTAGAAACCCATCAGAAGCACACAATATCGCAAGTGCAAAAAACATAAGCAAAAGCATCAGATGCAATCTCGTGTAGTGTACAAAACTTTTGGTAGGATAAGTCCAAAATCCAAAGAGTTAAGTTAGGGGGTTTTTGGACTTTTGACATTACAGAAGCTTCTGGATCAATTAAACAAATACATATATTTAG